>JAIPRK010001771.1:0-43219 GCA_025469195.1 Chaitophorus viminalis
CCGTGATTTCTCCACTTCACGTAATTACACAATATGGATAATATTTCGTGAAATGGATACCTAAACTGTCATCAACGGAACTTGTTCCGTCATTTGGATGTCCAAATAGCGAAAATTAAAAAAGCTTGAAAAATCTAAAAGAACGATCTGTTCTATCTATAAACGACAGTCACAATATTATATTTAGGCATTATCTGTTTTATAAGCTGTTTATCAGTTTTTGTTATTGTCAAAAAGAAAAGAAAAAAAAAGATCTAGTAACTATTTTACAAATATAAGCATTTTAATATAAACTATTATTTATAACAAAAACTGATAAACAGCTTATAAAACAGATAATACCTAAATATAATATTGTGACTGTCGTTTATGATAGAACAGATCGTTCTTTTAGATTTTTAAGCCTTTTTAATTTTCGCTATTCGAACATCCAAATGACGGAACAAGTTCCATTGATGACAGTTTAGGTATCCATTTCACGAAATATTATCCATATTGTGTAATTACGTGAAGTGGAGAAATCACGGTTCCATTTCGTGAAACGTACAATAACGCGATATGGATGTGACATATATAAATTAGAGATATTGTATATCAATTATTCCGCAGAATCAGAGTTAAATGTACAACAATATTCACTTTATCATTACGTCTTCGTGATGTTTAATGTAGGAAGTTGACCAAAAACCAAAAATAACTAAATTTTAAAATTTTAAAGCTCAAATCAATTGTTATCCATTGATTTTTCTTTTTTATGTACCTACCATTGTTTTGTTACTAAGCCAGTGAAATATCTAGGTCTAAAAAAAATTCTAAAAATCATGGGGTAAATAACATAGATTTACACTAAAAATGTAAAATACAACAGTTACAATTATTGCGTTACAAAATTGAGTTGTTACCGAGAGGAATGAGGATCTAATAGTTTTATGTGGTTTGCTCTTTTGCTCTCAAACCACAAAAATGTTCCTCAATTTTTTAAATGATTGATTGGATGGATGGGTACTAGGTAGGCCTTGGTTAGATCCGAACTACTTTATTTATCGCCACTGCTTACATCTGCAATGTTGTCGAGTAGACTTACTTGTTATTAGTGTTATTCTGCTTTTATCAAAAATATGTAATATCGATAAAAAAAAAAAAAAAAGTCCGTAAACTTATATAATAACTTATAGAATCGTTATATTATTATTAAATTACCGTTACTTAATAGAAAAAACTGGATCTCGCAGTTAAAATAATATACAAATTGTATTTATTTAACTATGTGATATTTTAATGTGTATATTGTGACGTATTGTAATAAATAATAGTATTACGTATTATTATAAACTGACACAATCTTTAAATTTATCAGCCATAGTCGATTTATAAGCTATATATACTATATATAATAGGTTAATTGGATTTCGATCAGATTTTTTTTTCGTAACACTTTTCCCTTATTGAGTTATTAATTAATAATCTATCATCGCGTGCGCATTGGAATAAAACGTAATAGTAGTAAGGATAAAATTGTTGCTCACAACGACTTAAAAATTATAGAGATAATTATTATTTATTGTGTAGGGCATGGGAATTTCGACGGCCGAGATAACGGACCAGTAACAGAAGTTATACCATGCAGTCAAAATTTGTAACGCTGAACATATTTTGTTTTACGAAAAGTCACATAAATCAGATAATTAAATACTGTGAATGTCATGAGTGAATTCCAAACGGTATAAACACTACAAACGACATAATAATAATTGATGACCAAGTGAACTCGGTTTTCAAGGTCGAAAAGCATATGGTCGCGAAATCAAAGCATCACAAATCGCCGAATTGCCGTATACGAACTCGCGACTTGCCATTATGAAAATACCTAATAATTGATTATGACTCGTCGAGTATCGAGGATGGTTGATGGGATTGTGGCTATACATGAGCAGTACTCATGTGAATTTTTATTTAAAACATGACTGAACAGGTCTGGCCATTCAGGCAAGTCTTAACGTATGTATGCAAAATCTGAAGGCTCGTTCAGTCCTGGGCGTGCCATGAACTGAACTGGTTCTTCTTGATAACTTATTAACGACCACGTACATATTATTATACTTAACTGAGAAGTGTGTATAGCGAATCATGAGCTCTGGCTTACCTGAACACACTTGCCAGTTAAGTTTGAACTGAAGACTGAACGTGTATGGGACCTAATACTTAACAGGTGTATACCTGTTCAGGTGACTTGTACAGGTGAACTGTAACGTGTGTATGATAAAACTACTCAGGTATTTTTACCTGCACGGGTGATCTGAACTTGATTGGGAATTTATATTTATATTTTTATACTTGTAGTAAAGTTTTATACCTTCAAGCGTCTACGTGTCGAAGACATTGTTTGACCGAGACTATTCACAGTTTTTCCGCTACGTACGTGAGCTATATGATATTATTAAGGTTAATTTGACATGTACACATGAACAATATCTATGTCTGTCAAGTATATAACGTTGCGTGTATGGTCGCCTTATGACGTCCTGGGCACCTGTCTCGAGAGAAGTGTAAACGTGCACTGCAAAGTTGGTGTGAAATGGCTAAACACTCACGAGTTTAATATTTAATTACCTGTTTAGTGGTTATCAATGATATTTCAATATGTTGTTGCATCAATGTCTATACGAAGCAACTTCGCACTGTTTGACTGACATGTTCGTGCGCTACAGATCTCGAAATCTATACTCTGAAAACAAATTGATATCAAAAATCAAATCTGTCTTACAGACGTTAAAAACCACAGTTCTGGATCAGTTATATCAATGTGATAGATTAACGTTCGCAGTACTTCTACCTATTAGTGGTTTCAGGGCATGATTAGTCAAGAGTGCTATACACTAAGAGTTGAGAATACCCATAGGTAGACTGGTTTAAGTATGGTCTTGACTTACTGAGCCCTGGATCAAAATCAAGATTAGGACGAAGTTTAAAAATCCACGTGAACATTCGACACACGATTCGTATAGATTAGATTATTTTCAAGAGGCGACCGTCTGCTGTATGGCTGGTCAAAATGAGAGTCTTGGTGGTCAAAATATCCCGATCTGTATCCCGATATGATTTCAGACCTGAGGTTCAATAAAAAAAAAAAAATAGGTCGAAAAAAGAAAACCTATCAAGAAAGTAATCGAAGCACATACCGAATTAATTAATATTTATTCATCAGCAGTAATTAAGCTGTATTGAAGAACGAACGCATAATAATATAATGAAGACTTGTTCGTTTCGAGGAACAACCGCCACGCACATTGTGATTTAATAGATTGTACAGAAAGAGTTATCTGGCCAGAATACCCGGAATAAAGACATTTTAATTCTACGTACACAACATTAATTAGTATGCAATGTTCCAAGAAACGTGTGACGTAAAAGCGTCGTGGACTATCGGTCACCATACGTCACCACGTCGGGCGGGCATAAAAGCGTATTCATGGAAAAGGAGGATGGATTCCTTCCCTAAAAGTTCCTTTTTTTCTAAAATTATTCTTCAGTATTATGGTTAAGGATTAGATTTACATTTCCTAAAAAAAATGCCAAAAACATACCTTTCAAAAAATTAATTTTTATCTAAAAAGATATAAAAACAAAAATGTCTCTCATTACATATAATAATTATGTAATTCAATTTTATATTTTTAAAATCACTCAATATATAAATACATACTACAGCATTATCTTACTATAAATAAATTAATAATTATTTAATTTACTTAATTTTTATTGTAATTACATAAATGTGTGAAGCGTTTTATACATAATGTTGTTAAAGTTGTTTTATATCACTTTGGATGTAGCCATGTAGGTTAAAAGTGATGTAGAAAAGTAAATAATGCATAAAATAAAACGTCAAAAAACTTGAAAAAATACAATAAATGTCCCGAAAAAAGTTAAATATTTTAAGATATTGTATACTTGGCATTAACTGGGGATACAGTTAGTCTTGATAATCTGAATATCAACTAATCCGAAAGACGCGGTAATCCAAACTATCGCATCACTATTATTACATTATTATGTTATTTATAATAATATTTCATGATTTCATAAAATTATAAATTAAATTAAAATCTTATGATGCATGCCGTGACCAAAGAAGATGTAGAGAATAAGATGATGATGAATTTTGTTTCAAAAATATCTGCTTAAGAAGCCATAAAAGCGACAAAAGCGTTGGACGCAATCCCATCCAATGGGCTGAACAAAATGTTGAAAACTACGAAGAGCTTATGTTGGTTAGACATTTGTGAGGCATGGCATTTAATCAACATTATAGAAACCAGCGTTCAAAAAAATTAAATCAATATTTTATATTTTATAAATTTTTATATTTCATGATTATTTTTAATGATTTTTAAAATAATTTTAAATTTATTTATTGTATCCATTGTCTTTTTAAATTAAAAATGTTAGCGAATTAATACATACAGATAAATAAATATTAATTCCAAAATTTAAATTGCAAGAAAATTGATTTTTTTTTGTAGGTCATTTTATGTAATCCATGTGAACACTACCTACTGAATTTTATAATTTCACTTATATTATCATCAAATTTTGATGTATGTTAAAAGGCTGTAACAAACTAAGTATTAACTAAAGATATTTCGTAATTTTGTTGTTTATATTGAACTTAACATGTCACCTTTTTCCACTTGATAAAAACTTTATTGCGCACAAACTATAATTTTTAGCTGAGATCGAAACTAAAGTTTGGGCGCACGATGATAATAATAATTGCATTTTATTTCCATTGTACCATAATATTTTACTGATAATAAGGCTATCGTTGTTGTGTCCAACAATGTACTCCAGATTATAAATGATCGTAGTGTGAACATATAGAAATAGTATTCAGCAAGTTAAACGAATCATTAAAAATAAAATATGTTAAAAATATTTGTGCGCAAACTAGGACCGCCCTTAAAACTCGGGCGCAGTTTACGTGTATGATTTTCTATTTACCTGTGACTTGAGCGCAGTTTATACAATCACTGTGTATAAGACACGGATGCGTATAGGTCATTGTGAAATATCGTGAGGTATTGAGGTAGTAAGGCGCAATAAAAATCGTTATATTATGGGCTGCATCAGAGTTGGGTCCCAAATTTATAATTGCTACACTAGTTGGGTCCCGGATTTTTTTAATTACTACACTAGTTGGGTCCTGAATTATTTTAGCTACAAACACTAGTTCTTGAATATTTTTTGGTAAGTACTACACTATACTAACATTTTCCTTCCCATTTTAACAGAATTAGGACTATCTATGATCTATATTTAGACCACAGGTATGGTTAAAAATGTTTTAAAAATATAAGTTTTCACAATTATAATTATGTGTCAAACTTTTGATCAATAAATTGATTTTCGTTATATTTAAAAAATGACTTACAAGATCTATGAATACATCTCCATCGTTCAATATCATTTTTCAGAAGTTTGTGAAATGAAAATTTATATCCTTCTATAATATATATTTTTTGCCCTTTTCACTGAATATAACGTTAGAATCATCCATAGTGCTAGCGATTAGAAACCAGAACACTTACTACCAACGTGTAACAATAGGTGTGCACCGTGTTAAAGTCGTCGATAGATAACTCGTCGAGGTTTAACCGGCATTTATCGCTGTTCCAGATAGTTTATTATAAGATATGTCAAAAATTATCAGATATTACCGATAACACTGGAATTATTAAACGAATGCTCGAAAACCACTTACGTCTTTTTTTATTACAAATATCCCAATAGTCATATTATATACGTATAAGTAGTTTTCATTTACTTTTCAATTTAATAAAATTGTATTAATATTATTGTATAATATTAAAATTATTATAATATTTTTACTAACTATTAATTACTTATACTTTAGCATTTTTAATATTTAAAAAAAAAAAACTGTAAAAACATTTTTAACCATACCTATGGTCTAAATAGATCATAGACAGTCTGTTAAAATGAGAATGAAAATGTTAGTACAGTGTAGTACTTACCAAAAAATATTCAGGAACTTGTGAGATACCTATAATAATTCGGGACTTAACTAGTATAGTACCTTTAAAAATCCGGGACCCAACTAGTACACTACCTGCGATTAGCCCCTAGTATTCGGGACCCAACTCGGATGCGCCGATATTATGCACATTGCACAGTGCAGATCAATGTCAAGCAACAAACGTTTTTAGGCATTTTACATAATATTATGAACGGCCACCGCATGTAGGTATATCGGCATGGCCAGGTGTCAGAGCGAATGTTAAATTATAAATATCGATTATACTATTATATCGTTGCGGTTGACTCGTTATCGGCAACCGATAAGGCTAATTATTTTCGCGTTCCTTATTACAATAAGTGTGCTGATACATCATTCGATTATTGTAAATATTATTACGGACTTTGACGATTCGATAATGTAACGAAATGTACATAATTATCGAAATTACACAAAACGAAACATGCCAAGAACGTATGTATGTGCTTAGCAAGTGACCTTTTGTTGTAAATCACACAGCAAAACCGGGCGAGTGGTTCGGACCCACAACGTATAATATTAAATTAATATTATATTATGAATTTTTGTATGCAAAGTCTGTATGTTGCGAAAACGAAAAACGTATTTAGCTTCCAAACGAGTTTTGGCGAAATATTATATACATATATATATATATATATATTTATCGTTTCTCTTGTGCAAACCGTTTGCTCAACCCAACCCACCTTAACTGGCCCCCATCAATGGTCCGGTACAGACGATGATGTTGTGGGAACACGGCAATAATATTAATTTATCCGTTAAAAGGACGGACTATCGACATAATGTGTTGTACAAGGAAAATGATAATAATTATTGTAATAATAAAAACAATGCGACGACGATAATGATTAACATAAAACACGAAAAGCCGGTTATTATTATGTCTGTTCGAATTCGCTCCAGACCGTCGCCACCACTGGCCACAGCGAATATCTATCGGACATGCGACAGATACAGATACATTTATATAAATACTACAACTTTTTTTAGTTGTATAAGAACACAAAGTGTCCCAGAAACTGACTTCGCACACGTGTTTCGTGAACCATCTCATGTCGAAAAACCGTGATTTCGACCGCGAAAATGAACGTCATGATATTTTTTTTAAAGGTTTGAAAAACTGCAGCAGTATGATTATGCGTTAGGTATCAATAACAAAACTACACGACCGATTACATTGTTTAGCGCACTACTGTTATATTACGAGTGTATGATGTATACAGAGCGAGTCATCGAGGAGCGTTATAATTTTATTAAAAAGCAAAACAATGATATTTAATTGAAAAAAAAGAAAAAATTTATTCAATTTATCGGACGCGTGTTTGGTGCGTACGTCCGTTTTCTCCGATGCAATTTTGGATACTGTCCTTGAAGCAATGAAGCGCCTTCACTCCATCTCTCGTGTCTCTCAATTCCATCTGTTTACGAATAGTATTTTAAACTACGTGACTCATGCGTTTAGAAACATTATCCTTCAAATATCCCCACAATTATATACATAAGTGTATTGTATAATAGTACACAATCTGGCCAGGAAATCGAGGAGATCGGTCGGTCCAAAATCTAAACGCTCCTTGGGGTCACCCCGTATATCTGCACGCATGCCGTAGTAGATGCATGACCATTGACCGGTCTTGAACGAATGTTCCTGATTAAACCCAGTAATTAATTTATATTATTTATTAGTCAGTTAAATCAGTATGTTTGTATTTTATTTTACTATGATTAATATTTTAATCTTATTACTTTTTTTTTTAATTTTTTTTTCTGTATCTCAGATTCCAGATTAATTACTCCTGTATCACCAACTAGCTAAATTCCCCGTCTTTGCCGGCTTTAAGTATAAAAAATTATGTACTGTTGTAATCTGACAATATTAAACATTGTTTAATCTATTTAAATAAAATTCAAGTAAGATTGTTTAAAAAATACTTTATATATATTTTAATTAGTTATTAAGCTAAAGGATAATTTTTTATATCCTTGTGAATATTTAATAAAGCTAGACCATTAAGCTTATTTAGAACTATTGCATTTCTTAGTAGTGGTAAAGTAATAACAATTTGCATCAATTTTGAAATAATTAGGTTTCAAACTTAAAAAAAAAACGGATGGGCCTCGCTTTGCTGTACAGTTGGGGGTGGAGTGCAACTAGTTTATAGGATAGGTCATAATTACAATGGATTTGTTAAATTTGAATGCAATGATAGATATCATTATATACGAATAACGATTCTGAACGAAGATGATATGTTGGTCTAAATTGGGTATATTATAATTTAGTATTTTATATTTAAATAGAAATATAATGCAATAGTATGCAATTTCGTAAAAATTTAAATTTCAAACAGTCATAAAATTTTTTCCTTTAAGTCCGGTAGAACTTTTTTTATATATTTCTGAAGAGTAGCTTATGGATAAACTAGTGTTAAAATTTTGAACCTTTGTTATGGACAGAAAAAATTTTATGAATTTTCAACTACAAAATAACTTGCAAATTATTGCGATTTTAACGTATTTAATAAAAATGTTAACTTTATGGGCTTTTAAAAAAAATTGAGTGAAACAATCTCCGATTTTTTTTTAGTTACAATTAGTATAACTTATAATAAACTTGTATTATATTTTCAAGAGTTTCCGGATAGCCAAATAAATTTTATAGATATTTCAAAAAAAAAAAAAAACTTATAAAAATCGAAAATTTAAATTGTCTATAAATAATTCAAAATAAGTCAAAATACTTCGAAAACGTTACCATGTATAGAGAATGCCAATATAAAGATTTGGTGAAAATTTCAAGTTGTTACGGTTTTTCGTTTTTGAGTTGAAGCAAATTTCAAAAACCTATATGATTTGTCAGTCTAGAATTTTATATGTTATATTATATTTTACATGTAATTTTATGTCAATATTCGCTGTTTAAATGCTTATAAAAAAAATTGTATCTATGGATTTTAATAATTTTTAAATGACAATAATAACTTCTTCTGTGGAGTCTTCTATTAAATTTTCAAGTATTTTGTATTAGTCAATTTTTTTTTATCACTGATAGTAAAAAAAAAATGTAAAAAAATCGAATATTTTAAATGACTATAAGTGGCTTAAAAATCAATACAATATTTTAAAAAAAAATATGACATAAAGGAAATGCCTATCTTAACAAATGGTAAAATTTTCATGTTTCTGCGACTCATACTTTTTGAATCATAACAAACATTTAAAATCGTTTGAGGATAAATTGCTATTTAATGCAATTTCGTAAAAATTTAAATTTCAAACAGTCATAAAATTTTTTCGTCTAAGTCCGGTAGAAATTTTTTTTAAAGATTTTTAAAAAGTAGCATATGGATATTATAGTGTTAAAATTTTGAACCTTAGTTATAAACAGAAAATATTTTATGAATTTTTATCCACAAAATAACTTGCAAATTATCGTGATTTTGACACATTTTACACAAATTTGAGTTTTATAGGCTTATAAAAAAAATTTGAGTGAAACAATCTCCAACATTTTTTAATGAAAATAATTTTAACTTATTGTAAACCTTGTATTAAATTTTCAAAAGTTTTCGGTCAGCCAATTAAATTTTATAGATGTTTAAAATAAAAAAATTTACAAAAATCGGAAATTTAAATTGTCTATAAATAATTCAAAATATATCAAAATACTTTGAAAACTTTACCATGTATAGAAAACGCCAATATAAAGATTTGGTGAAAATTTCAAGTTGTTGTGGTTTTTGTTTTTGAGTTAGAGCATTTTAAAAAAATGTATTATATAAAAACGTGATTTTGCGTAAAATGTCCTGTTTTTTCGTAATTTTTTTATTGTTTTTTTCGATTTTTTAAAAAAATAATGAAAAAGTTGGATTTTTGACCTGCCCAAGTACCATCTAAATTCACTTTCCTTTCAGAAAAGTTGCTGTTTAAGAAAATTGAAGCATTTTTACTACTAAAAATTGTGTCCTCAAACACAAAAAAAAAAAAAAATAAAAATAAATAAATAAATAAAAATAAAAATTAAACACACATCATTGTAAAACCAATAGATTCCATCACTCCGTTCAGAATATAAAATAATATTTTCGAAAATTATTTCATAGTACACTAATACATGGTCAATGTATATTCAATTTACTATAATATTTATTATATTAAAGTTTAAAATGAATCGACCAAGTAAATTTGGCTGTAGCTAATGTACACTTAATTTCACACGGGGCAGTATTGGTCAGGTCATAGTTTTTAATGAAATACCATCTTGTATTTTTCAAAGCCTAGTTATGTTTGGTTAGCCAGGTACCTAATACTTTGCTATATTTTTTTTTCGATATCGGTTATCAAGGTAATATTTTTGTGCTTATTTTTTGATAATATGTATACATTATCCGGTAAAAGTTTCGAGTCGCTATGACGACCAAAATATCAGCCTTCCTTTATAGCTTGAATTAGTAACACCCGTGCAACTTTCTTGATTTTTTCTCTCACAAGAATCTTCTTCTGGCAATTACGAACACAAAAAAAAAAGAATCAGCAGAATCGGTCTAGCCGTTCACGCGTAATGTCGTGATAAAAGGAAATAGGGATTAATTTATGTGTATATAGATATTTTTGCTGATTTCAACCTCTTAAAGTTAACATTTTTTTGAATCCTTTCTTAGTGGAACTTGACATTGTAATAGTAATCTATCCTCGAAATTTCAATTCGATAACTTAAATAGATTCGGCTCTGCGTTGACTGTTGCAAAAGTACACTTTCCATTATATATAGAGATAAGAGGCTTCTTCAGTCGTGAACAGGGCCAAAATAATTACACAATAAGTAAATTAATGATTTAAGTAAACTACGATAAATTCGTAGATGTAAATTATTAATTTTTAGCCGCTCGGACAAGCGTTTTTCAGTTCTTGTCCGCGGCTGAGCAAAATATACATACAGTGTAGGACATTATCATAGTCCGCCGCTGGCCTTCAACGGCAAAATAGTCAAGCCACGTTCCGAAGTCATGAAGTTCTGCGTTTTGACAAAATGTGCGTCGGATTTTCTTCAGTTTTTCACGAGCGACAACCAAAGACCGGTGAAAAGGTCGACCTCACGCTGCCGACTCGTTTTAATCTGTACTACTTTTCATAGCGTTCACCGATAGCTATTTTTATAATTATGTTATAATAATATTTTATGTATCTAATTAAGGACGTGCCGCTTAATCACGTCAAGCCATCACAGTTCAGCGCGCGCGCGCGTGTGTGTGTGTGTGTGTGTGTGTATGTGATTGACCGTCAATAAAAGAAACATTACGGTTATACAACAAATAATTATAATGTACTCCAATAGGTATATAACTATAGACTATACAGATGATGATAATATATCATATCATGTGTATTATTGAATTTAAATATCGTATACTAATATTGTGTAATAACTAAAGTTAATATATACTTGTAGTAGTCATCGGACTCATGTATACAGTGGTGTAGTATACGGCGTATGCTCAAAACGCTAAAATTCTAAAATGCGTATAGGAAAGAAACAAAAAAACAAATACGCGTGTATATGATGGTGTACCATTTTAAAACATTATCTGTTCGAACGTTGAAGCGTAAAACTCATTTCAAGTATAAATCGGTTTATATAAATAATTAGAAAGCCCACATTTTTTTTTATATACATATTTGACACTTATGTGTGATATTCTAATGGAATTGAATCTATCTAATGAACTACAATGTCGAACAATTACATTATTGCTAGCAGATGCATTTATCAAAAGAACTATTAAAGTATTAGAATTATTTAGAACGAAGGACGGAGAACATATTTCAGAAGCAAAACTAGCTCAAATAAATATGGTTTTCAAAAAAAATCACGGAGACCGAAATAACCATGAATTAATTTGTATTAATCCAAAGCAGTTTATAACTATACTCAACATTTCTACAGTGTATGTAATAATATAATATGTTCCCGTTTATTTAACATTTATAAAAATGAAATATTAAAATTAAATGATATAAAAATTTGAAATAAAAACACATGGCCAAGATAGTTAATAGTAAGGTAAAAGTTAAGTACAAAGATTGGGGCATAGATTTTCATTAAATATTTCTGATCTAGTTCAAGAAATACGAAACTTTATTGATACAAACACAATTAATGAATATATAAAATAATTAAATGTCTTATCAAAACATTGCCAGTTACAACAACAGAATGTGAGCGTGGATTTAGTTTAACGAATATAATATGTTCAGATCTTTGATCCAAATTAACAATAAAAAATATAACGAAACTTATGTTCATCAATATAAACGGGCTATCTCTCAATACATGGAACCCGACAAAATATGTAAAAATCTGGCTGATTCAACACAGATCTGACAATGGTAATTGTTCAAGCAAAATTGCGCCATATTAGGAGTATTAATAGAAAAAAAAAATCACTCTGGGATATTCCATTAATATTAAATTTACCATATAGAACATGAATAAATAGACATTTAGACTAATAAACTATTATTGTTTATTTATATTGTATTATTAATTTTAAATCTAAAATAGGTTTTTTATTAAAATTATTATTATATGTTACATCATTTTTTTGTTGAATGGTATATGTGGATGAGGGGGAGCAAATACCCTCCTTCTATAATATACTTTCGTATTAAGGCATGAATCCAATACAATATTTTTGACTAACACCACTATATGTATATATTAAAGAGATACGAACAATTTTTAAAACATATTATAATAGTACATACACTGTATATAATATTAACGCAATGTAACATAATATTTAATTTATATACGTTCTCGCTGGTGTCGTTATCATGCAAACATGTTTTAATTTTTAAAGTTCATCTAATATTTATTAATGTACCTCGATCAAATGTCAAATCACGGTCGAGTCCGAGACGTTATTTTTTTTTTATTACGAACATTTTCAACTCGTTTTATCTCATCGTTGCCGTACTGAACCATATTTTTATGTTCAAATGGCAATAATATATTATATAGTTATCAGTTTATTACAATGTATTAAAATCATTACTACGTTAAACTTACTTCGTATAAATTAAAAATCATTCTATAATTATATAGATTATAATAGACAAATATTTTATTTATTTTTCAAAGATCGGCTGGAAAACAAGATAAAGATTCCATTATAATTTGTATTTTTGTGATTTCCATCAACATCAATTCGTTTGATTACAAATTATTAATAGACTAAATTAATTTTCAACTGTTATCAAATCTCTCTGTGTTAGTTCTTGTCCCAATCATTCCATTTGTTTAATTTACATAATATTTTTTAACACCGAATTTGCTGAATGATATGAACTATAAAGTGATGATAAGACTTGGTACTTCCATTACTTTATCTAATATTGGCTCAAATACAGTGTTGTAATAATCATGTGTATCTTGAGTATAAAACGCGTATAAGGTTTTCTAGCCAATAATATTAATTACGTTTTAATTTTAAGTTATTCATTCTTCTTTTTCCTTATAATTTTATTTTTTAGCATAAATCTTCAATAAATAATCGAGTTTCTTGATTTTTATTTGAGCATAAAATGCTTATTCAATTTAATTAATAGTGTTGATAATAATACCAATAATGTTACGCTAATCAGTTATAAATTACAATAATAAAGTACCTATTAGTATTCATAATAATCAGTAGTAACTGATTTTAAAACAAAACTATAATATTGAACCTTCTCATTGGGAATAATAAACTTCTCGTTTGAAATCCTAAGATTGATTCGGCAAGATTACTTTTCTTCATTCCATTCCAAAAGTTTCATGCAAACATGAATAGGATTATGATATATTACTCATTAGATCAGAAATAGGATACAGATGGCACTTAGCGTTTTATATGACCATTTTATATTTTTATAGTTATTATAATACATTATATAACAATAATTATTTGGTATTTTATTACATACGATTTACAATTATAATTACAAAAGATAAACTATTCGTCATAATATAATTATAAAGATCAACATTATTTTTACAATAAAACTTAATCAGATGACTTTATTATAAATACTTTATAAACTTTATTAATCCGATTCATCCGCAATAATTTCAATGCAGATATTTATTTGTCATCCACTAAGAACACAATGATTTGAAGATATTTTTTATATATATTTAATATATTTTTTGGTTTAGCTGTTGTTATAAATATTTTATCTTTGTAATTTTATATGTACAATTATACTATAGAATATTTATACTACACATTTAAAAATTAGACAATCTACAATGTATTTATAATACATATAATATGTATTATTTATTTATAATGTCAGTGTTGCATGCCTTTGATACAGCATTACAGATTGTACTTCACGCATAATCATTCGTTAAACACAGTAATAAGTAATAAATATCTTAGTCCTGTAATACTTATTGAAATAAGCTCTTTAAAATAAGAATAAAATAAAATAAAATAATTCTGGTATGTATTGTGCCGCGGAGTTCTGATAAAAATATTACAGTTGCCAGGTAAAGAAAAAAAAACGTCGAGAGCCATATTATACTGATATAGCCGATCGAAACCGTATGATATTATAGAGAATCTACCGCATCGTTTCTCATTTTTTTAGTGTTTATAGTGACTCTAAAATTAAAGTCAGTCCCTTCACAGCCCCTGTAATTAATACTGATTCAAGCCCAAGTATCGATTTATTTATTTTATTTATCATTTAAAAAATACTTAATCTCTTATGAAAAAAATCTAGCAGCTATTTTAAGCGCTTGTTGTAAAAAAAAAAAATTTCTAAGTAAGTTAAATCGTTTTTGTTGATTAAAAAATCTATGCACGTATTAGCATTTAGTTTTCTTTCGTTCACTAGCACTTATAATATTATTGCTAACAGACGCGACCCTTTGTTTATGGGAGCGTTCCCCACTAGGATTTTAGTAAAGGCCAAAAAAATAACTTTGAAAATTACTTGTGGGCCACATACATTTTTAATGGTAATGATTAAAAATTATAAAAATGTGTAAATTATATATTAGTTAATTATAACTTAATGATTTATAGTTAAAATGTTACAAATAATGCATAGTTTATAAAATGTAGATATTAAAATAGTGTAAGTACACAAAAAAAAATCAAAATTCTATTGATTTTTATTTTATTTAAAATTGTTTTGTTTTGATGGACGGTCTCTGTTTCTTATATTATTTTATTAATGTCCACGGGTGATGTATGATGCCATAAACTCTATGGAATCACGACCCCCGGGTTGAAAAACGACGATGTACATAATATGATATAAAAATAAACTGTACAGAGGTTTGTTAAGTTTCCATCGGGACATCTCGATGCTGTCGTGCGACAATACACGCGATTGGCGACGATTGTTTTACACCTAGTTGACGTTTTCCGATAAAAGATGGTGGATTCCGATCCGTTCGGCTTCGTCAATGGTGTCGGGTAATTTGACGTTTTTGCTCTCGGGCAGAGTCATGGTAATGGCTGCGGCCGCTAGAGCAGTAACGCCAAATACCAGCATGACCATGAACTCGCCAAAGTACACACCCTAAAACAAAATGATTAAATTTTCAAAATTTATGTCGCAAAAAAACAGTCCGATATCATCACACAAGTTCATATGGTTGAAATCAATCATTTCGGAACACAACCACAGGGAATAATATTATTATTACTGTTATATTTTTATTTATTCTTACTTTGTACATAATAAACAACTAAATAATACATAATATTATGTTTATAATTTAAAAATATAATAAGATTTAGCTATTTAGCCTGTGTTGGAGTAGAGAGTCAATATTTAATAATAATAAATTATACACTACCTTTAAAAAAAAAACAAAAAAAAACATTTATATCGTAGTTACGTGTACTCCGCATATCGGCTCTAGCCTTGATATACAGCGTCGCGGAGTATTGCGCCCCCGTCTGGGAGAGAAGCGTACATACAAAAAAGGTTGACACTCAGCTGAACAATACTATGCTAACCATTACAGGCTGTGTCCGAGCTACCAACCTACAATGGCTACCAGTCCTTTCGAATATAGCCTCTCGGCGGCTCGAAGATATCTCGCAAACGTTAAATTGTTACAGAAAATCAATAGATCAGTGAGTCTCCCTGCATACAATGACATAAATAACGCACCCACTAAAAGATTAAGGTCAAAGTACCCAATCTGGTCAATAGAAAATAGCGTTGACAGAATGGAGGATATGTGGAAACAATACTGGGAAGAAATTAATGCAAAAAATGGGCACCTGGTAAGTGACCCTACTCAAAGAGTCTCATGGTTCAACTGACCAAGAGCCATATGGACCAACCTAAACAGGATACCTAACAGAGCAGGGTAATCTTAACTACTTCTTACATAAATGGAAAATAAAAATCTCTCCCTTGTGTGACCAGTGGTGTAGAAACACTCGTTAGCGCCCCTGGCTTCCTTGGTTTGCCTAATGCGCCTTTTTAGCGATTAAAACATTGACGAAAATACGAAATGATATTTTTTAACATTTATTTTTTATATATATATAATTAGGTAATACAACATTATTTAAATTTAATTATCAGTTATTATTACAATCTAAATTTCTAACTTAAAAATTTTCTTTTCTTGCTTTAAGGCTAGAGAATTCATCAATGATTTGTCTAGCAAATTCATGTTCTATGAATAAAATTGCCATGCTTGTTAGTCTCTCTTGTCCAATAGTTGATCATAAGTAATTTTTTATTAGGTTAAGTTTACTTAAACTTTTTTCACAACTAGCAGTTGTTACTGGAATAGTGAGAAATATTCTTAACGCTATTTCTATGTTAGGATAAAGCACAAATTTGAGCCCCTGGCGTAGGCAAAGTTCGCTATACCCTTGCTACGCCACTGTGTGTGACTACGGATAAATACAAACCATCAGACACATTACAAAGCAATGTCCTCAAACAAGGGACAAGGGACACAAAGGAGGAATTGAGGGATTTCACAAAGGTGATGACGAAAAAAATTGATTGGTTGTCTAAAACTCACGTTCGCCTTTAAATATATTATGATATTTTATTATTATTATTTTTGTTATTGTTAAACTTATTAGTATATCGCGTAAATCTATCTACCCTATTCTTCGTTATTTTGTTAATTTAATGTTTATTTAGTTTTGGTTTAGTTTAGTTTAATTTGGTTTAGTTTTGTTTTTCACCAATAAATTTGAAAAAAAAATCGTAGTAATAGGTTTTAATTTTTTTTTTTTTTTTTAATAAAACCAAAAAATAGACTGAGTTGAATGAATTACCCACTGGAATTCTTTCGCGATAACGTCGTCATAAACTATATTTTACCATTATTGACAGTGCACGGTCAGGAATGTTATCGCAGATAACACAAAGTTAGGCTTATGATTTCAAATTCTTTGTATACCTACTATAAAAATCAATTTAAAACCCATTAAGATTTTTGATTTTGGAAATTGTACTTCATTGAAGTTTTGATTTGATTTTAAAAATTATTTTTAATAATGTTGATCTTTGAGCAGTCTTTTATTAAGGACATTGTAATCCATGGTATTCTGTCTCTGTCTATCACTCGCGCAACATAGGGTTTTAGACATACAAAAGCATGGCTTACAATCCCCTTAATGGTTGATAAAAAAAAAAAAAAAACAATAAGAAAGTGGTAGCATCAACCGATTGTCAGAGGTTATCGTGTCTATAATGATTATAAATGTAACTATAAATTACAACGGCCTATTTTATAATCAACTTTATTATCGTATTAAAAACAAATGTTTTCAATTCTAACGTTTTAAGGAATTTAATTTAGGGCTTTTTAAATCTTTTATGCAACGATTTTGGATTTGGATTTTTATAAATAGGTATAATTTTAGGAACTCAGCTCTGAATGCTATGTGTCTATAAATCTCGGTATGCAAAATTCTCAGTGATATCCCACGGCAGATACGTATAAATTATAATGCGTACTACTTACCACCACAACGCGGTATACTTCACAATCGGACGAAGTACCTATTCAGCGTTTCATTCGAGTGTTATCACGTGTTTTAAATACTACTTTTTTTACCATACCACCACAGCATGCAGCGTGTTAATATATTATTATAACGGTCGTGTAGGTGATAATTTTTCACTCTTTATCGCAACCGAAAATCGTTTTAGCGATTTTGCACCCTGTTAGCTGTTATTTATAACGGAAAAAGCCGAATCGACGAGAAAAAGGTTTTTTCTACCTAAAATCGAACCCGACCCAACGGCCGTGTATAAGTAGGTATAAACAAAGTAACATTTTGTAGGCAACTGATCGGCAAAATGTTGCTAATTATGTTGCCAACAAGTATCCCAACAACCGGTAACAAGTTGATGTACATTCATCGGGTGGCATGATATCAAAGAAATGTGTTACTTGTATCTGTGTTTTTTATTCTAAACATCACTCAGTGTGGATGGTGTTGTCAACAATGCCGTAAATTGACATCGACCCGTATCTGTACACACGGTTCATAAGTACATTTTTAAACTATTGCATAATTTTATCGTCAAAATAGCTCGTAATAGAACTCAAAGTAATGCTGAAAGTTCTTGTGTGATAAACAGACCAAATAATATTGGGATAGAAACCTGAAGTCTGATTGAAACGACCCAAATAGCAGCGCACTTCAAAATAAATGTATGGATGAATTATCATGGAAAATTAAATCCTTAAAAATTAATTTAATTTTATAACTATTTTCCTACCAAATAACTTCCGAAGTAACTGGTGTGGATTGGGGACATGCAACTATTGGGTTGAACGCATCACACAGTTGACAACATGTACCCAAATACAAGTATCTCCATGCTCCATCCTACAAAATTTGTGGCCGACATGATGTCAACAGTTGTCAACATATTGTTGTCCTATTTACGCATAGGTATTAATAATTATTATGACTGACACAAATTCGTTTATCGAACATTGATCATTAGATCATTGGTATTTGATCGTTTGACTTGGCCTTGTGCGTATAATATCTTGTCCCGTTTGTGTGACATTATCGCTGAGTATCTTACTTCTTACTATAGCTACAGTTATACGGTCGGTTGTCACAAAATTGCAATATTCGTCTGGTCGACGAAGTGTACGTACCAATAGCGTGATCTGTGGTGCCAACATGGACCCTACTCGACCGATCATGGAGCATATGGAGAGTAGGCTGACTCGCATCCTAGTGGGAAATATCTCCACGGTTAGCAAGTAGACGATGGCGAATGCCACGGATATACCCAATTTGCTAACGAGGAACAGCAATAGCTTTGCAAGGAACAAATCTGTTTCGAAATCAAAAAAAAAAAAAAAACCTAGTTAATATTCGAGTTAACATAGCTTAAGTATCTATGTTAAAATCACATAGCTTGAATGTTCACAACTTAACATTTTATCTTTTTTTCAAATCTTATACTCTGTTCAGACCTACAGTTGTATACGTTGGTTTCATGATATGATATATGCATAAGGTGCTGTGTGGTGTGTTTTATATTATGATTTTGCACATTTTCAGATATAAGTGTTAGAGAAAAAATATGCTTACTCGGGGAAAAAAAAATCGTAAACTTTAGCATATTTCGATTAACATTTTAATGAAAGTTTGTTGATTACCACACTGCGATAGAAAAATACAAAAGTATTTAGTTTTCAGATTAAATTCAGAAAGGTCGTAAAAAATTAAAATGCAAATAAAAAATGTGCTGGCACACTTGTATATTAAATTATAGAACGATTTGTGATTTTTTTAAAGTCAAGAATGAAAATTGGAACTCAGAAACTTAAAAACATAAACTTTGCGTTTTCTCGTAATTTTGTTTCAGACCTCATAACAATTGAATAGAACGAGAATGAAATAATAATATTTTTTACACATTCCGTGTTATTATTAAGCGTTGACCTAAATAATGAAAGCGAAACGTTTGACAATGCACTTTCCGGTCATGTTTCAATGGTACACAACTTTTTTAATGTATAGGTAGGATATATTATTTGCACGTGAATGTTCAATATTATGATGTAAATCGCCATGCGCAAAAACGATGTGCGTGTTCGAAGAAACATACCGGGTGACATCAGGTTGTACGCGACGCAAGTGGCACCGCTTAGCACGAGCATGCAGCAGAGCGACGTTTTCCTGGAGAAGCCTTCCATCACCATCCAGTTCATCAGGCAGGCCGGGATCTCGACCAGCGACACCAACGTGAAGTTCAGATACTTGTCGCCGGCGATGTCGGTCGCACTTATGGTCAGACCGAAGTACACCATCGTTATTGCTATCCTGCGCGGGTCAATATAAAATGCATCATTATACGCGTATCTTTAATATTATGATCGTGAACAAAAAAACAACGCGTTTTTTATACCTGATAATGATTTTTTTTTTTCTTATCGAAACCGCGATCTTCGTTGCTTACGCACGTATTTTTATGTAATAACAATAATAATCCAGACAAGAACTTTAATTTATTTTTATATTTTTTATACTTATGCTGACTGTATGTGAAAATTGTTCAATAGTTTTTAACAGATATACTATGCCAGTAGTTAATTGTTATCATTTTAACAGTATTCGCCACGAAATTATTTCTATTTATTTTTTATTTTTTATTTATATGTTTGAAGTGTCTGAAACGACTAAAACTTAGTTATTATCCTTCATTCCTTCGACTGTTATTTAATATTTAAGAACACTCAGTTATAGAGGTCTATTAAAATTAAAGAAAAAGATCTGATAATTTGCGGCATATGACGATTGAAATATTTGTCATCCCTTAGTACGCAGGACGTCAACGGGCAAGAAATCGGTTTTATAATACTATGTAGCCAAAAACTTGAAAAGCGACTTTTCACGATATTTTCAATTGTTAGAAGTCGAATTACCTGGAAACCTTTCACCTCCAAAAAATATTATTTATGTTATCTGAATCGGGTACGGCACACCCATTCCAAGGGCATACAAAGTCTTTTTGTTTCTTTTAAAAGAGTAGTAGTAGTAGTACCATATATTTTATGCACGTCTGCGGTGCATACCGCGGTACTACCTAAATAGAATGTTTACTTCATAAGAAACATTAAAATCAAAGTATAATCGATACGGTATAATTACTATAATAAAAATTTTACAAAAACATTGGTAGTGATGATAAATATTATTTTTATTTTTTAATATAATAAAATATAACTCAACATTTTATTTTTAAACTTTTTCTTTGGTCGTAAACTCGCAATCTGCGAGTTTTTTTTACCAATGAGGTGGACGGCCCTCGGTATTATTGTATAGCTGGACTGTTTTTTCTCTCTCAATATTAGTAATTACTTTAGAACTATTGCAATATGTACTTTATAAAAACTGATTTTAAACTTTAAAAACCTTAAGATTGATGACGATGTTTTCGAATATACATATTTTAGCAATACATACGTAAATATATTCCTATATTTAAGATTTTTAGTTCTTGTCGCACTATAGATTCTATGCTATGTATTATACTTATATATTATATGTATATCGATGTACTTACCACACGGAAGAACACTTTATCAACCTCCACCGTAAAGTTGGCGAGTGGATCACGTCCTTCAGTACACGGATGTATCCAGGGCCATCGATAGATTTAGCGGTCTGAGGAAAAAAATCTTTGAAATTAATAACTAGGTCACAATATTACTATTATAGTACCCAGAATGACAGAAATCTGAAATACTCGTATAATATAATTGGAGATTTAGTGCAGTGCATAGTGTCTCTCATAAAAATAATTATTAAATTCTGTATTTTTTTTTTTTGCTCACATGGTTGAAAACGATATTGATTTAAAAATATGTGCATGAAAGTTTAAGTTTAAAGTAATAAAAATATTAAATTTTATGATGGTCGCCTAATAGAAATTTTTTTTCCGAACTATTTAACAGATTAACTTAATATTACAACTTCATAATTTTATTTACAAAAAAAAAAAAAAACTTTGATCAGAATTTTTATAGTAGGTAGAAATTATAAAATACAAGTGATAATAAGCTCGCTTGTCCGATAACCAAACACAAATAACACTAAATAATAAAACTTTTCTACGAGTATAAATTAAAAAAATATAATAACCTTTAAAAATTATGAAATTTATGTAAATCAAAAAATTTAACCGTAGACATTTTCAGAAAAATAAACCCCATTAAATGACTATAATTAATTCAAATTATGCACAAAAAATAACTAAATAAAAATAATCATATTTTCTTTAAATATTCTTAAAAATATTTTTTTGAAGTAGCCAATGAATAGTATTAACACTATTAACTATTTAACCACGGGAGTTATAAGAAAAAAAAATGTTGACCACTTATTCTACAAGAATACAGAAACTATTACGATATAGGTATTTAAACAATTTTATTAAATCTTAGTTGGTAGTACGCTCTGTAGATATTATATATACTAGCCGTCTAGCAAGTGCGTAGTTCAACGAATATTAAAATTATTTTTTTTATTTTCATAATGCGAATGCTAGTATTGATAATTGATAGTATGCAGTGTACTCGGATTGACGTTCAATCGCGGGAATATAGTATAGAGAATGCGATAAGATAAATCATTAAGCTTACTGTTATTGGAATTTAAATACTCGCCTCTGTTCGCGTGTTCAGATGCAGTTCGGGCAGAGGTTTTTTGTTGACGCTCGATATCTTCTGAAGCGTGTGGAGAACCCGGTCGTGTTTGCCCTGCATTTCCAACCACCTCATCGATTCTTCCGTTATCCTGCGGAGACGAGAGGAAACCATGACATTAATGTAACTTTGCATTATATACGAACACGTAATAATAATAATTTGGAAAAAACAGTTCAATCCATGGTGAATGTTTTATAGGTACCAGTAATACGAGAGGAACAACAGTCCCGGCATGTTGGACAGTTGCAACAAGAGCCTCCAGTCTCTCACCTTGCTGGCGATATAAGAAACCGAAATAGCGCCGAGCGGAAAGAAACATTCCAGAAGCGAGCAGAAGAGTACCCGGTGATTGGGCAGCACAAACTCCATGGCTGGAATTATCGAATGGATTCGTTCAAAATACAGTACAATACACTGTCGAGTGGATTAGGTAATTAACAAAATATTCGGCTTTATAGTCATGCGAACCGTATTATAATATAATATAATAATCCGGTATTTAACACTTTTGTTGCGTCCGTTCACCTAGGATTCATCGGAAAATTAACTTTTCGAACCATATTATTGCCAGATTTTCCGAGGTTTAAGTTGTTTAAAACTCTTTTGATAAGCTATTTGTTCCACCTCGTATTTTCCAAATCTCAGTCGCATTGTCTTACAACTTCTATTATTTTTTACATTCGTCAAAAATAAGTGTTTATTCATGATATTGTATGTATAATTTTGGCGTCCTACCTTTCTCCGACACTATATACTTTTTCCTCGATAATTTATCGAAATAATGAAATTAATTCGATTTAAATTGTGTGATGTGTGTTCCTGTTTGTAATATTTGTTAAGTTGTAACGTTCGACGACTAATAGCCAAATAATGACCAATTTTATTGTAAATTATGCCGAACATTATAGATAATTCGGCGATGAGTAATCGATCATTAAATCATTAATAGATAATTCTGTCTCATTTACCAGTCGAATCGACAGCCAAATATAGTTAAAAACAAAATAAAAATATTTTCCAACAACCCAAATCGTTTTAGCTGCAGAGTCACTACGTGGTGGTCTCACCACATTCAACGACAGGGTTATAATTTTTACAATATTAATATTGTATTTCATTACCTAGCACGAACGTAACCGTGTAAATGCCGCTGGAAATTGTCGAAGACAACAGTTCTAAGACCAAGAACATTGGATAGCTGACGGAAAACGATTGGCCGATGCATATCATGGCCGATGTAACTGCACAGAACACCATGGCGAACTTACGGCCAAACCTGTGAAAATATGGAGTGTTATAAAAACATTTCTTAACATAGATAATGGGACTTCAATAACTCTAATTGAAGATCTAGTTGAGGATAGTAAAAAAAAAAAAAACAATTAGACCAATCGAACTATATAAGAATACTTATATAAATATTATAAAAAGTATTATATAACATGGAAAGACTTGATTTTTGATTTTGTGTGATTATTTAGACAATCCTAAATATACTTTGAAATACATAATTTATTGTAAGCCATAATATTTGACTTTGAGTTATCGCCAAATTTGAAGTAACGAAAAAATGTATCCCCCACAAATTCTGTATTGAAGCACAGAGCCTAAAACTAGATTCCAAAGTATATACATTATTTTTAATGATGTCTCTACTGACCACTCTAGTATTCAAATAGAGAATCGTTGTATAAGTAGTTTCTAAAAATATTCTGTTATTCAACGTGTCAGTAACTGTATATTATATTATACTGGTACCGATACAGCGAGTTAGTATAATATGGTATACCATAGCTATGTATCATTATTTATACGTATACGATTGTACTACAATAGGCATTGGTCGTAATACAATTTTAAAATCATTTCCAATATCAATGTTATCTATTGCCCTGCCATACTTATATTTTATTATCTAATAACTGAAATTTAATGTAATTCCCTTATTAATAGTATTATCATATCTATAACTTCATAAATTGTATTGTTATATGCTGTATTATATAAAGTTATTAAACTTTATAATAGTATTCATTTTCTGAGACATTTTAATAAATTAAATATATATAAAAAAAAAAATCCGTTTTATTAAAAAATTGTAATTTTTTCGGATGGTTGACTATTTTAAAAGTAAAATTTACTTTAACACAGCATACTCAAATGTATTGAATAATTCAGTATCCGTTTTAAAAACCAATGTTAGATTATGCGTATTAGAGTATTGGTCAAAGTTGTTTTCGAGCAAAAATATACAAGTGCGTATTTACATATATATATATATATATATATTATATTGATCGATATTTTAAATAAATCGTGAGTGGAAATCCATGATGAGCATACGATAAGTCGTACGACGTTTTCGAGTATACCTATTTTATACGTTTCGTGCTTTCGAGAAAAACAGGCCGGTTGGTCCACACGCACCCTGATAAAATGTTGATGATCTCAATCTTGAACGTATTATGCACATTCGATATAATTCGATGAAGGCACCGATCGAACGACGTGCAACGTACGAACTCGGAACTATGATTATTGATTATGATTTGAATCGGTGTATACGAATGAAGTGGTGAGTAGAATTGTATTTAGATAGGTAGTGCAGATTATCGGTTAACCAGCGTAGCAGTACGCGTGGGTGAGCACACAGGTGCGGGTGAGCGGACCGAGTTATCGTGAGAAAGGATATGCTGTTGAACTCACTTGTCGGCGATGATCCCTGACATGGGTATGCCAAAGAATTGGCCCAAGCTGTTAACCGTTCCCACCATGGACAACTTCCATTTGTTCTCTTCGCACATGAGTCCGAACTGTAAACGATAAAATATAATATATAATTTTGTGCAAAGTAACTGAAAACAAATGTAACACCGATCACCGATTGTTAAAAACATTCGATTTATCAATATTATATTGCGCCATTTCTGTATATACGTATTCCACGCTTCCGAATTGTGATTTCAGTATTATCAGTGTGCAGTGAAACTTATTGAAGAATCCACATATGATAATATAAGGGCCGACAAGAATATTTCGTGTTACGTTTAAGGTTCGTATCATATATTCGGTCCAAGGAAAACGGTATGTTAATTTAACACGTATATATAGTATATACTATATAGGGCAATATTATGATTTAAAAGAGAAATCTGTACGAACTGTCAGAACGCTAGTTTTTTCTTCTTGATACTTTCAACTCAAAAAGTTATACAAAGTTTAATAGTAAAAAATTGAGCATGATACTTATAATAGTTCATACAATTGTCAATATTTTTACGCCTTATCTTTATTTTTTACCACTGTCATCTTTAAAAAATCATTAAATTGCTAAACATATTTACTTTACTAAATAATTTTAGGTAGGTATATTTTATTGTTTTATATTAAGATGCGAAGAAATTCACGATTGTATTAAGGTATAATCTACATATGTATGCTATTGAACTTTGAGTGACCGAGAATTGAAAATATCAAGAAAAAAAATATAGCTAGTGTTTTACGGAAAAACAATATGTAACTTATTAAATCTTTTGACTGCTGTTGGTGGTAATTGGATTGTAAAATAACCGACCGATTCAGTGGCGGTTCTAGGGGGGGGGCCTAGGGGGCCATGCCAAACTCAAAAAAAAAAAAAAGGAATTTAATATAATATTATACACTATTATTGACTCGTGTACTATTTTGTATAATATTTTGTACTAATGTAGGTAATATGTGGCACTGATGTTGAAGCATTTGAATAAATAATATATCATATATAATATTGAAAAAAATGAGTGTGATGTTTATGCCCCCCCCCCTCCCAGAATCAAAACCTAGAGCTGCTATTGGACCGATTGTTCGCTAATATTCTAATAAAGGAAAATCGTTATCATCGATATTTATATATTCATATAGGAGGGTCATTATTAGTCCTCCCTTAGGGCCCCAGGTATCAATATTCATCTATGCGATTTTAAACACTTAAACATCCGTCCTCTGTTTGAAACAATTAAAATACGATATCATATGATGTAAAATATACGCTACATACAATATACGTGATGCGTGTCCCTATTTATTGTTGTTGTTTAAATATTACCTACTTTTTCCCTCGAGTCAATTTCATTTTACCATCATATGCCGCGGTAAAGCACGATTGAGCATAAAACGATTGAGCATTAAATATTTTATGCGATGTTGCCAAATTCAGGTTGCCAACATTTTTCAATTTATTATTTTCACGTATTATTACACCAATTATTATGATATCTGATGCGAGCCGTGAACCGAGCTCCTCAGCTTTATTGACAATGTTATCGAACAACTAGTTCCGGAGCAAAACGTTAGGGTATTGATCGAAACACAAACAGAAACGTTGACTAAGATCAATTCAATTCAACTTAAGCCCGGAAAATTACAATCCGCTAAAGAAATAAAAAAAAATTGAATTTAATATTCAAGCCTACAACCAGTATTTAAATCGTAAGAATACGGAATCTTTATTAATATATTTAAGCCAACTTGGAAACAAATACCAAGGTATATCAATTTAATTTATTATTATTTTATTATTATCAAAAAATACAGTTCAAAATTGAAAATGGCAACGTTGCAGAGTTTTTTTATGCTCAATCGTGTTGGTTTTCTTTTGTATTTCAATTTCCTTTGATGCGCCGACAATGTATGCTCAATCGTGTGGCAAAAAAGGCGTTTTATGCTCAATCGTGTCTCAGCCATATGCCGAACTGTTAAACGGTAAAACGATCTTATTATTGTTATTATTATCATCATCATCATCATCATCATCATTCGTCACAAGTCTATATATAGTCGGTGTAATACCTCTGTGCCGATGGTGTTTTCGTAGTCTTCGAATACCCACCGTCCGCCGCACCGTTCGGTCACTTGGCTGTTGAACTTGTCCAGAGTGCATCGCGTACCGTTGCTCGACTGATTCGTCGCCAAGGCGTATCGGAGACACTTCTTGGGCAGTCCCGTGTCCTCTCTGGAGGGAGTCGTAAACCGCAACCAGTCCGGTTGGTAAGTCCGTTCCTCCGGCACCGACGAGTCACATTCTGGTATTTCGCACCTGAAGCATACAAAAAATTAAAAATCGTCGATACTATATTATACTATATTATATTCCGGTGAAATATTAGGTACAATGATTTTAAACGGTTTTCCAAATAATTGAGAAAACGGAGAAAAAATAACAAAACTCTTCAATCGAAATGGAGTTTCGAACCCGGAACCGTATTTTGTCATGAACTTTTTCATACGACCATAATATTTTCATAAGATTTTCTTTGAAACCAAAAAAAAATATTTTTTTCCCGCTAAGTCGCAACATTTTTATAAGCGTTTGAAAACTATTAAATGTTAACAAGACAACGACATTGAATAATTCAATAAATATTCCAATCGTACAATATTCGTTATTATTAGTTGTTATTCTATAAATATTAATCGAAATATTTAGTGAGTAAATATTACATATTAGCATTTTATGATTAACATTCCATAATTTTATTTTCAAAATATTTTGATTAAATGTATGCTATTTATAGGTATTTAAAATGTTTGATTAAAATTGAAGTATATACCTCATAAGAAATTTGGTTGTATTACTATATATAGTCAACCACCTCAAAAGAATAATCCACCCGATATTTTTCGCTAAAATCGGTTTTTTCGAGAGAATCGTTTCATTATTTTCAAGTTTCAAAGACCAATTAAGCGATACATAAGTCTCCGATTCTCATCCGAGTGTCCGATTATAAAGTATCAACAGTTTTTCTTATTTACCTATTATCAAATTACGATTTTATATTTCTCATTTGCCTACAACAAATTTATTTAACAAAATTGTTTGGGAGTACGCCGCAGACCTTTATACTTCTCAAACAGAGAAAGCAGTGTTACGACTCGCCAAACGAGCGTTTGTTTGCCGGGTACCGCGTTTCGTGTTTGATGATTAGAAAAGTGATTACTTTTACAACCATCAACGTTTTTATTATTTTCCCGTTTGCAGTCCTCCAAGAAAATACTCTGTTGTAATTATACAATATTTATTATTTATTTTTCCTTTCTACTGCGTTTTATAATTCATAGATATTTTTGTCATGTATTTTGTTACATCGTCAAAGATTAGCTTTCGTGAAATACTACATAACATTAAAAAGAATTCAACTGATAACAACCGAATATACATTTTTCTTAAAACTGTGATTATTGTGTTTAAATATTCTGATAAAAGCACAAAAACACTGTTTTACAACGAAGTAACGTGTTTTTGCCAGTAAACCCGTGTAAACAATGTCGAATGCACTGCATATATCTTTATGGGTTGAATGATTTGGACGCAAATTGCACTCAGTGCCATTCACAACAAAAACAATACATCAATCTGCACCGAGTTATGTGCGTGGTATTAATGTGAATTGTTTAAAGATTGAAAAATGATGTTATTATTTTCTAGTGCAGTAAATTGTAATTTATTCAAATGCGTGATTCTCTGAACGATTTTTTGAAATTTCAAATAATCCATCCACGAAGATATGAAAAAATACTATCAGATAAACGCAATAAATGTGATGGCATACGTTAGTCCTGCATAAATGCATAGTATTATAAATTATCATGTACTTATTTGTGTACGCGAACTGGAATGCTGATATACAACAGCTTCTTCATACCTAATTAACAGTTTATGCATATACTACTACTCGACTTCCACGAGAAGATTTGTGCCGTAGTCCAGTAATTATTGTACGTTGTTGTCATTGAACTTGAACGCTTAAACTCGAGAAACCAGATTCACATAAACAATCAGTACGATTCACATTGCACAGCGCAAATACGTGAATATTAATTAGGTAACAATCACCTGCACTCACTTGATACACTTAATTATGTTGTGTAAATAATCGACGACTTGAATGCAATTGAAAATAATAACACTCAGTCAACGTTGCTGTGCCGATGTTCTAAATATTATGTAGAGTGCTTGTAAACGTGGTTTGATGCAATTTCAAATAATATTAAATAATCATTCATTTATATTTATGTTGTCGTTTTCGATAACACTTTTAACCGCAAGTACAAATACATAAACAATGCAATACACTAGGACTAGGCCGTCACTCTTCTTGGAATATTTCCAAGCCATGTTCATGTAGATTGTCAATATTAAATACTTAACTTTTATTGGCTTTTTTCGTTATCTCAAGGGTACGTGACTTGAATATTATCAAAAGATATTCATTTGCATGGCGGTCAAATGATGCTGGCTAAATGTTTTCTTAATATACGTAATTCACTTCACCGCGGTTTATTATAATATCAGATTGCAGAATGTTTGGAATGTTGCGCAATAAAATACTCGTAACCAAATATTTTTTTAATATCTTTGGTCATATATTACAACTGTTCAAATGTATTCGCATTCGCTACAAATACAAAAACACAAACACGTATACGTTTATCCAAAAATTGTATATAATCAACAAATTAGATCATTAAAATGAATAGCAATTGACCGTCGGAAAAGTGATATTTGTTACGTTAATATTGTCTGTTGAGTAGGAATAATATAGCTTGATTATAAAATTTTAAAACATCATCTGTTTATTAAGTGTATTGTAATGTTTTAAATAAGGTTCGGATGAGTTAAGCGTTTGTCGTATTTATTGTATAATTTCTCAGGCCAACAATATTATATTAGATAATCAATCGATTAACTAGGTACCAACCGCATTAGCCTTTTAGATACCTACAATTAACAAAATCAATGTACGTTATTGATTTAATTTTGCTGATGCTTAATTATACCTCCATAATATGGTCCCTACAGTTAACTATAGTTAATAGGACTTCCAATTTCGAACTAATTTTGAACATTTTCTATAATGCGTTTCCTGAGCAGAAAAAAATGTTTAAATTTCGCTAGGTATAAAACAATAAACTGATTTTTGAGTGTTGGGTTAGTGTAATATTTTGATTTTTTTGAAATGACCTTTTGTGATTATAAATGTACAATATATTAATAATATATTAAGAATTGTTAGAAGAGTAAAACCAAACACTTATTTAACCAGCGTTTTGATGCAGGTATTGAACATCAAATATGATAAGAATATAATATAATTAGCCGTCCAAATTAAAACACAATGAGATAACATAAAACAATAATTAACTAATGCAAATGCTAAGTGTATTATATTCAATTTTTAAGTTCTATTTATAAACATAAAAATATGTCCGGAGAGATTAATATATATAACCAATAATAATATAATGTTCAATAACGTGTTAAAAATGTAAAAGTTTAGTATAATTATTTAGCTTTCAATTTTTCAATTATATTTATATTTCCTCAATTAATTGATAAATGACAAGTATTTTTGATTTATTAAAATGAATACTGTATAATATGTAATCAATTGAAATAATCTCGAAGTTTACAAAATATAATAATAATTTATTTTATTATTATAATGTAAGAGTATAGTTGAAATCGTAATTATTAGTTACAACGTTTAAATTCCGTTAAGTTTAGATAACAATATTAGTAAAGTGAAATAATAGTTTCTACAAAACATGATTAATTCGATTAAATTAAAAATTATCATTCGCTTAGCACTATATGCTAGGAACACTACCGATGAGTCATTAAAACTAATACGAAATTGCGCGTCAGTTAAAAAAGAACTTATTTGATTACTCGCGCGTGGTATTCAAATGCTATATGGACAACCATGGACTTATGTCGGTTCTCTGGTAGGAAGGTGTGGTGCGAATTGGTTTCCGTTAAAATCTATAAGCTTTGGTAGTATATACCGACGTATGTATGATTGTATTGATCCTTTCACGCGTAGCAGTTAAAGGTTACTCGTGCATTCATGTTGACAAAGAATATGTGGTATCTCTGCAAGATTATTCCGCAGGTTATATGGGAGTACGGGGTTTAAACCGAACTATCGGAGGCAGTGTCAAACCATCAACTCGCGGTGTACACGGAGAACAGTATTTTGGACCGTATGCATTATGTCCAACTCGAACATTTGATCGTAACGAAAAATAATACGTATTGCGAGCCGGGAAAATTTGGAAAAATAAATCAAAAAATAATATTATAGGTATCTACATAATGTAATAACCGAGGCCAAATCACCGATCATCGACCGAATATCCGAAATACGGGACACTTGTCCGTTGCATTCCGAGTCACGCGTTCTCTTATTGCTTTACCTGTACTTCAAGTCGCCCGCGGTGAAGACGTAAGAGATCGGCGACACGTTGGAGTACATGATCATGAAGCCGAACAGCAGGCAGCCCACGACCTGATACCGGCCCATGCCCAAGGAGACGAGCACGTTGTCGATATTCATCGTTGACACGAATGATGCAGTCCGTTATTTTGTTGGCCAAAAAGAATAAATAAATAAATATAAAAAACAGGCGCGTGATGCGAGCATGCGGTGAAATCCGTTTGGATAGCGAAAAACAGCGTCGGCAGTTGAAATATTTATTGTTTGTATCATTACCAACCAGTCAGAGTATGCGTGTGAGAGTGACAGAGAGAGACAGAAAGAGTTAATTACGGCGAAACTTAACCCCGGTCGCGGTAACGACTAGTGCGGACGAGCGGTTCTCTCAGCTGCCTATATAATAATATGTATTATACTACACCCACAATGTAGTCAAGATCAGGTGATGCCACTTCCCTATATTTTTATGCAACGATATGGATGCCAAAATGTATACGGCAGTTTAGTAGTTCGGGTACTTTTCGACAGAGTACGCCACCATTCGCTCGGGGCCTACTTTATTATAATAAGTTTAAATGTGCGATTCCGTATTTTACATTTTTACATTTATTACGTACTGAATCGTATTTAAATGCAAACGGCAAAACCGTAAATAATGTTTATTTTTATTTATTAGATGTAATTTATGGGCCCCTTTGATTACATATCGTACGATGTACATTTTAGATTCAGTTAATTGAATGACAATATAGAACTGAGTAGAATATAAATACAATTTAAACTTATAGATAATGGTTGGAATAGAAATAAGTTAAAGACAAAATATACAATAAAATTTGTGGCGTAAGATTAGCATAACGAGAATTAACATATTATTTAGAATATAAAATGAATTACAACTCAACACAATACTCATTATGGTCGAAATATAATAATTCAAATGTTATTGCTTCATGAGTAGAAAAAAAAATCAAAAAACGTGTAGGTATCATGTCTCGACCAGCATTTAATTCATTTGATTTTCTATTTCTGTCTCCAAATGTATGTATTTATTAGGTATACTATACATAATATTGAATATTACTTGTCATGGCTAATTTCACTTCAGAACATTAGTGATAAGTAAAGTAGTTTATGTGTTTTATTTTAGAAAAAAAATTGTTTAAATGTTTGGATGTAAAACATGCTAGTAATTCTAAACAGTTGAAAAATGAAAAAAGTCAATATATTATTCTGTTGATAAAAAGTATGTATAACTACAGTATTAATTATTATTACATATGATGTATGTTCTAGTATAATATACATGTTTAAATTGTATTTATTAATTTTATTTTACTTCAAGACTAAAATCTTAAGAATTTGGGCAACGAGGTTCATTTTATACTATGAAAATTTACGAGGATGAGCATGCTATGAAATAAAACAATGTTTTATATTACCTTTAATTATAACAATTAGTTTAGAAATACATGCTGTGTAGTTAGGTATAGTAATTCCATTTGTATTTTTTCACTACCATAATGAATATTTAATGTTCTATAAATAAAAAAACTGTTATAAATCATATCACAATAATAATAATAATTTATTTAAAATTTAAAGTGCAAACATTGGACGTTTTTTTAACTCAATATTTGAAGCAAATTAATTAACCCTGGTACATAATAATATATCAATTATAATTACAATTATATAGATATTAATTTATAATTTACGATACTTAATCACTAAAAGAATGGAACAAATAAACACTTATGAAGTAACCGAAATATTGATGATGAATGCAATTATGGTTGTCTATATAGTTACATATAAACAAATTAATATACAGTTTTAGGTAATTAATAATATTTAAATTTCTTATACATTATGTTTATACTTCTTGAGTATTTTATTATTTTAAAAATGAGTACTAAAAAATTAATTAAAATCACAAATAACCAGAAATACATCATTTCACATTCAAAACGACACAAAACTAAGCTCCCAGATGAATAGTGGCGCCACATGACGCGACGTGTTACTACCAAACTACCGTTGAAACGGGCACCCGGAATATTCACAAGTGGTAGCCGCTTATCTTCTCTACATCGTATGACATGTGCGCCAAACAGTACAAAATATAATATGTGCCCGTCCGTGATGATTAACTTCACTACGTTTTATCGCACATTGTAGAAACACTCGTCTACAAGACTACAACAGTAATTGATATAATTCGACGATATCGCCACAACGACACACTCGTTATATTATAGTATTAAACGACGGTTTACCGAACAAACGAACCTATTCGTGTGTATGGACTATTGTATAATACGTTGTGTTGCAAATGTACACAATTATTACATAATACATGTATTATTATTAATTATTATTATTAATGTTATACTAGAATATTTACTTCAATGAACGTTTTCGAGTGTTTTACGCCGCCGTAGTAGTAACTCTCAAGATTTTTAGAAAAATGAACTGTGCATAGTAATAATAATGTAAAGGTATCAACGTATCGGTATATATATTTTAGATTCTGAACGAAGTGATGGAATCTATTGATTTTACAATGATGTGTGTTGTTTTTTTTTTTTTTTTTGTGTCTGACGACACCTTTTTTTTGCAGTAAAAATGCTTCGATTTGCTTAAAAAGCAACTTTTCTGAAAGGGAAGTGAATGTAGATGGTACTTGGGCGAGTAAAAAATCCAACTTTTTTAACACTTTTTGAAAAAATCGAAAAAAATGATAAAAAAAATTGCGAAAAAACGGGAAATTTTACACAAATTTACGTTTTTACAAAAAAACATTTTTTTTTAAATGCTCTAACTCAAAAACGAAAAACTGCAACAATTTTAAATTTTCACCAAATCTTTAACTTAGTGTTCTCTATACATGGTTAAGTTTCCAAAGTATTTTGACACATTTTGACTTATTTATAGACAATTTAAATTTTCGATTTTTGTAAAATTTTTTTTTTTAAACATCTATAAAATTTAATTGGCAACCGAAAACATTTGAAAATTTAATACAAGATTTATAATAGGTTAAAATTATTTTCACTAAAAAATGTTGGAGATCGTTTCAGTCAATTTTTATTTATAAGCCCATAAAGCTCAAATTTGTATAAAATGTGACAAAATCACGATAATTTGCAAGTTATTTTGTAGATAAAAATTCATAAAATTTTTTCTGTTTATAACTAAGGTTCAAAATTTTAACACTAGGATATCCATAAGCTACTCTTCAAAAATCTTTAAAAAAATTCTACCGGTCTTAGAGGAAAAAATTTTATGACTGTTTGAAATTTAAATTTTTACGAAATTGCATAAAATAGCGATTTATCCTCAAACGATTTTAAATATTTGTTATAATTCAAAAAGTATAAGTCGCAGAAACTTGAAATTTTTACCAGCTATTTAGATTGGTATTTCCTTTATGTCATATATTTTTCAAAATATAGTGATTTTTAAGCTGCTTATAGGCATTTGAAATATTCGAATTTTTACATTTTTTTTTATAATTGATGATAAAAAAAAATTGACTGATACAAAATACTTGAAAATTTAATATAACATTCCACACAAGTAGTTTTTATTGTCATTCAAAAATCATCAAAGTCCATAGGCACAATTTTTTTTATAAGCATTTGAACAGTGAATATTGACATAAAATTACATGTAAAATATAATATAATATATAAAATTCTAGACTGACAAATCATATCGGTTTTTGAAATTACCTCTAACTCAAAAACAAAAAACCGTAACAACTAAAAATTTTCACCAAATCTTTATATTGGCATTCTCTATACATGGTAACGTTTTCGAAGTATTTTGACATATTTTGACTTATTTATAGACAATTTAAATTTTCGATTTTTGTAAGTTTTTTTTTAAAATATCTATAAAATTTTTTTGGCCGTCCGAAAACACTTGAAAATGTATTAAAGGATTAATTATAAGTTATATTAATTATAACTAAAAAATATCGAAAATCGTTTCACTCAAATTTTTTTTATAAGCCCATAAAGTTCAAATTTTTATAAAATATGTTAAAATCACGATAATTTGCAAAGTTAATTTGTAGTTGAAAATTCATAAAATTTTTCTGTTTATACTTAAGGTTTAAAATTTTAACACTAGGTTGTCCATAAGCTAATCTTCAAAAATATATAAAAAGAATTCTACCGGACTTAAAGGAAAAAATGTTATGACTGTTTGAAATTTAAATTTTTACGAAATTGCATACTATTGCATTATAATTCAATTTAAATATAAAATACTATATTATTAAATAAACATTTTAAATAAACATATTAACTCCGTTCAGAATCGTTATTCGTATACAATGATATCTATCATTGAATTCAAATTTAACAAATCCATTGTAATTATGACCTATCCTACAAATGAGGTGCACTCCACTCCCAACTGTATAGCAAAGCGAGGCCCATCCGTTCTTTTTTTATTTTACATTAAAATTTTTATTTTTTCATGTTTTTATGGTATATAAATATGCAATACACATTTGTCCTTGGTATCTTTTATTTCTCCTAGATTTTACGATTATCTCCTAAATTGAATAATAAACATAATATTATAATCGATTAGACCCTAATTTCACTAAACAAAGTCATACTTCAATGACGGATCTGGCCAAATCCTGATTTTTTTATACAAAATGGTAATGGTTAAATATTATTTTACTATGTATATGTTTAGATTGGTTTTTTGGCCAATATATATGTGAAAACGCACCGGAACTGCATTTAATTCAGATTAATAACGTATGCCGCTTACGTATATATAATATTTATTGAAAGTACAAGAAAAATGCATTTATCTACACGATTTGGTCAAGCGTATTGGAAAAGCATGTAATAAACATGCTATTATGTTTTATAAATTAATCTCTGAATTCGTACAGTACTGTACTATCGTACAATAGTTGTAATGAATATAGGTATATTGAAAAATAATGAATGTTTGAGTAGTAATAGAAAAAAAATTCAATCCATTGTTATTTATAGTTATACTAATTATGGTTAATACAGGAGTATCGGGTGTATCTATTTCTTCATGATTTGCCGTAACAATAAAATTCCTGTGCATATACTTAGGCTTAAATATTAATCTAAAAATACTTGAATTGATACCGTGTTGATTTTTCGAACACGTTTTAATACACAAGTATCGGTGGTGGTGTAGTGTTGCTGTACGAAATTAGATAATGTATGTCATCATATGTAATTCTACCGCATATACATTTTATATCAACACTTGATTCTGTACACATCGAACTTGTGTTAAAAAAGTGTTACGAAACTAATTTTCTATATTTTTTGTACAACGCGCAATTGATTAATCATTATTTATTACCTATATAGATTGCGGGCACACTTTGTCCTCGTTGGTGCGTAGTCACCGAAATCGTTGCTGGTTTTCACGAGTAGTAGATCCGCAAGTGAGCAAAGGCTAAAGTTTGAACTGATTGTATGATAATTATTGTTAACAACTATTAATAATTATTGTTACGAGTAGGACAAATTCGATAGGTTTCAGCAGACATCGGATGTCCATGCGTGTTGTTTCAATGACGATGGATAATGCCTATATATTATAATCGTACACAGCACTCGTTTTCCTCAGTTCCAATATTTATTATTGCTAAATATCATCAAATATTCTACCGCCCGCTCTTGGTTCAGTAAAAAGTAGATTTTGCATATTTTGTTTTTTTTGCTCTTAGCCCAAGACTAAGTTCAAAGCTGTGATAACTTCATAAATTTTAAAATACTAACCTTTTTTTCCCCATTTGTTTCTGTATTGGGAAAGTAAATATTTTAGTTGCAAAACTCCAAACTCAGGAAGATATGGAAAAACGTACAACCAAAATACTATTGCTGTCCCCTATCCATCCTCAGATTTGCACGACGTAATAAAACGTTAATCATTTGTTTCTTTTTCACCTGGCCGAACGTGATTATCTTTTGTACATCATCCAGACAAAATATATTTCAACATGTTATCAATTTATCTCATCCAGACGGGTTTAATAACATCAATAGTCTATTATTTCAATCTATATGCGATTTACGGGTAAACGTTGTATAACACTACAGGTTTATTATTATACGCCACCGCGATGTATGCGTGAGACGCAGACGGTGGACAAGAATAGAGCGGGGAGACGTAAAATAAAATGCAACGTTTATCGTTGGTACACGGGAATTAATTAATAATGGAGGCAATATTATGCGATACGTATTGGGTCGAGCCCACGGTGCTCCCCATTTGCGCCAAAAAAAAAAAAATTTATTCATTTTTGGTACAGCCCATTTGCGCCAAAATAGAAAACGTATGTTTTTTCCAAAACCCATTTATGCCAAATTTACCAGCGTAAACATTTTAAATTAACGACTTGGTTAATTTTTATATTTTATAGACGTATTTAAAACATATGTTTGTAACGTATGATAAATTTATTTTTATAAGTCTATAGATTTTAAATCTTTGTATAATATTATTGCATCGAAAGATAAACAAATAAGTTTTATATCAGTTTTATTATGTTGTACGAGATTTAAACGATCTAGATTTCACTACTTCTAAAAACGAAGATTTTTTATTTATTAATGACGAATTATCTAGTATAATTATATTTACATGTCACGAAAATTTAAAATTTATATTATAAAACTTTATTATACGTTACAGACATACATTTTAAATACGTCTTTAAAATATAAGAATTAACCAAGGCATTAATTTAAAATGTTTACGCAGGTAAATTTGTCGCAAATGGGCTGTTGGAAAAAAAAACATTCCTTTTTTTATTTTGGCGCAAATGGGCTATACCCAAAATGAATTAATTTTTTTTTGGCGCAAATGGGCGATGCCCCGAGCCCATGTCGAAGATATACAAAGTACGAGTGAATGGAACGAGAGGTGAACCGACCACGTACGGTTGGGTAACCGCGGTGGCGGCCGACCGCACCGTGACCGGAGTGATCGCAACACGCATTCACGCACATTAGGTTGCTCACGAGTCTCGCCGTTTCACAAACCGTTATTTGCAGGGATTGAAACAAGAAAAGCAGGGACCGGACTCCGAGCATGTAGTTTATCAATAATTAACGTTCCACGAATCCAAATGTAATCCGAATATTAAGCAAAAGGGTACTTACCCCTATAATATTGAGAAAAATGAAGAGTACCTCCGTCTCCCTGCCCGCCGCCTGTTGTTTTCATATTCAATATTTCTCAAATTCTCTTTCTCGCTCGCCATCATCCCCGTCTTCGCGCCCCTCTCGTCTTCCATGCATTGCCCTCGATCGTCAATTGTTGTTCTTTTAATTACAAATATTATTATGGTCACTCATATCTCATTTTCACTGTAATACACGACATTATATGCAAGCAATGGTGTATTTTCAAATATATTTTTGGAGGGGTTTAAATATTACGACCGAACAAACGCATAGACTGTCCACTATAATAGACAGCGATGTAATAATATAACATATATTGCGTCATTATCGTCGTCGGAAAAAATTTAAACCCAAGTTTTTTATAAATATTATTGTAATAGAAACACGTAATATGAAATATTATAAATATACAAATATTATTAATAAATATGTAATATTCGCCTTCTCGGGTCTCTACGTAGCAAGTTTTTTTTATGAATTTTTAATCTTTTTTTTCTCTGGGGGGGGTCGTGACCCGGGAACCCCCCCCCCCTTATATACGTCACTGTATGCACGTATACTCGCATAATAAGAACTGCAAATTTTCGATTCTCAATTTTCTCTCGTACCAAGGATTGCCAACCGGCCCGCATGATTAATTATACTCGCGGTACTTTCTGGCGTTGTGGCATTACTGAGTTATCTAATAGCAATAATAGTAACAATAATAGTAATAGTAACAACAACTATGCACGGCGCACCGCACGCTTTATGTTATAACCACGGCTGTAGGATGTAGATACTATCTACAGCCGTGGTATTGATTGTTTTTTGTTGATTATAATATACTCGTAATCGTAATAAAGACAGGTAAGCAACGCCGTGAAAAAGGCCTACTACTTATTCCGGACTGTCGGCCTCTGGCTATAGACAGTATAGACATCGGGTCAACGCCCCAGCAGTCAGCGGTAGTGTGCAGTATACAACAGTGGTGGTTTGACAATTTTATTCAACCGTGGCAAGCCTAAAATACTCCACCCACGGAGAAGTTACAAAAGGCTTTCTGTGCGTAAGTCGAAGCGATTGGGAGAAAAGATAGAATTTTGATGTTAATAATGAAATGAAATCAATCCCAAAATTCTGTGCCACAATTTGAAAAATATCAATTCACAAACAAAAAAAATTAGCACAGCACGGCGCATATTAATGATGAAATTAGCCATAAATCGGCGTAGTCGACTTGTTTACGAGTTAATCTGCCTGACTCGAATTTTTTTGACAATCTGTAATTTGCGCCGTGCTGTGATAGTTTTATTTTGTTTGTGAATTGATATTTTTCAAGTTGTGGCACAGAATTTTGGGATTGATTTCATTTCTTTATTAACATCAAAATTCTATCTTTTCTCCCAATCGCTTCAACTTACGCACAGAAAGCCTTGTTTACTTCCCCGAAGTACTTTTTTGTGGATTATAATATAATATTAAATATATTAATAATATATAATATTGCACACGAGTTACAATATACAGTTTTTAAAACTGCGTGCGTGCGAGCCGTATACTTGTGTGCGTAGTAAACGATCACGTGATGGGCGCAGAGCGACGATAACGACTATAGATTCCGAGTATTCAGACACTAAATCTATATTCTATATATGTATAGCCATGCCAATAGACGACAGAATAATAATAGTTCTGAAATTATTTCAAATTACCAAACCGTCCTATAAAATATTATGATAGAATATAATATTATGGATAATCATATTTTCAATACTTGCTCGTCGGACAAAACTTGCGTGCACAATATAATAATAATATAATAATATAATATAAATTTAAGATATTATCTTTAATCGTGCCAGTGTGTAAAATGGAAGTACAATAATTTGAACAGTGGAGTTATTATTTAATGTATTTTAAATGCAATATTTTATTCTGTGCGTAAAAAAAGTCATAGATTATAATAATACAAAAATATTCAAACTATTTAAAAATGTATTTATTACAAATCATTCATAATATACATAAGTAATTTATACTTGATCATCTAAAATTCCAGACCTTATTGGTAACCCCCGATCAAACATTAAATCAATAATTTCTGGGAGTTATGATTCCATATAAAACTTAGTAACAAAAGGTCCTATTTTTATTTTCTAAAGTATCTTATCCCTTGGTATTTTGTCAACTACAAAATCTGTCAATAATAAAATATTTAAATTATATAAAAAGTACCATCAACAAATGTTATGGTTATCTCAAAAATAACACAGTTACATATTATATAGTATAATTATTTATTACCTTAGGAGTCCATAGTTTCATATTACCATACAACAAAATAACAAAACTTTTTCTGCAATATTAAGTCGACCCTGTACCTGGAAATAATCGTCAGATTTTTTTAAAATAAACTTACCTTCATTATTTACGATCAAATATTTTAGTTTTTTAAGAGCAACCGCTTCTTGGGGTGTATACTCTTTCATGCTAGTCGGACATTTTATTTCTAAAATTGAGTCTTCGTTTATTAATCCGTTCGGATCAGCCAAGTACATAATGGTGAGAGTTATGAATAAACAGCCTTGCTGATTTTATTGTTATTACTAAAATATTTTGGATGTTATTTCTTGCAATCGACTCGTTTTCGATTCCATATCTAGACAAACGAAATAATATTTAAATATATGATGACTATAAATCTATAATATTTATACCAAATTAAAAGTGGAAAGTTCCTTTTTATTATAATTCATGGTATTTGAGGCATGGCATAGGTACACCAAAAATTATAACATAGAATAACACATACGTATTTTGAAAGGGAGTTCAATAAATTCCAAATTCTTACTATAATATTTACACTACGTAATGTTTATGTATTTTTTTTTTTTGTTAATGAGGAATTGAAAGATGTAGGTATCGACTTATACAATAATATTATACATAATTGTTTTTATAGAACACAAAACATAATAAATATGTAAATATGTTTATAACAAATTTACAAATGACAATAATATAATATAAATTACAAGCTTCTTGATTCTTGTTATTTTTGGGTTTCGAGGTGTGGGTTAGTACCCTACCCCTCTCCTATCCACGTAAATAAACGTAAATACGTAAATAAGGCGCAACCCACGTGTCACTCAACGACTATATTATGTTTGGTGTCCTGTAAAATTATCGCGGAAATAACGTCGCGGGCAAAAATATCGTCCATCAATAATCTCTTGCGTCATTATTATCACAATATTTATTATTTATTATACGACACTTAGTTACAAGATAATAATTTGTTTGATTCGTTTACGAACGCTCGTACTTAGTATTGTATTTATTCTATACTATATAGTAATAATTTATAATATTCGTTTAGAGTTACAAGATAATAATTTGTTTGATTCGGGCAATGAATGCTGCAAAATGTTTCCTTCAGTTGATAAAAAGGGCTGTTTTTTTCATTTATGTCAAAGTATTTGGTGACATATACAGTCCAACGGATTACAATCCAAATATTCAAACGATTCCGATTTTGTTCTAAATTTGAGAAAACTAGCTAGCTGCAATAGCTTATATTCCAGAAAATGATGTATTGTCCGCATTTGGAAATTTAATCGAATCTCAATTTTACCAACATAATGATGAAATATTATCGAATTTAATTAATTATTTTGAAGATACATACATCATCGGTAGACTTTGTCGTGGAACTAGAAGAGCCGCTTTATTTTCAATTAAAATTTGGAATTGTTATTCAATGATAGAGGATAATATTTCACGAACAGTGGCGTAGTTATGATTTGGTTCTGGGGGGGGATATTTAATTAATTGGATAAACGTAAGGTGGAGGCCAAAGCCCCCCCACACCTCCCTAACAGGTTTTTTTTTTAAACATAATTCTATACACAGTTACATTAATACAAAAATTTTATTTCCATAAATTTTATAATTTATAAAATAAAATCCAATT
>JAIPRK010001772.1:0-43122 GCA_025469195.1 Chaitophorus viminalis
AGAACCGTTCTTTGATCGTTAATATTAGATTATAATTTAATTTAATTTTAAACAGAAAATTAATATGCTTACGTTAGATATGTTATATAATACTTTTATATATTTACAAATGTTTCTTTTATATATATAATATTAGCTTATTTGACAAAATTATTATAGTGGTATATATATTTTACAACAGTGTCTAATAATATATTGAATTATAGACTTTGTGTCTCGGCTACATACAACCACTGATTATTTACGCACGTGTATAAGATCTTGAATAAACGTATTGTGTGACTAGGAATTCGTATTTTGTATGTCTTATAATATAATATATTTATAAAGTTACTCTTTATTTAGTCAGCCGTTGAATCGATGTATACAGCAATCATGTAATGGACTGTAAAAGATATAATAGAACTAAAATATATTCGGAAAACAGACAATTATGTTTATTTAATACGTGCTATTTTTGAATAGTTTCTTACGGTTTAATGATTTATGACAGGACTAATATGGTAATATGTATTTATATGTATATGTATATGTGTGTGTGTGTGTATGTACATGCTCAAGGATGTAGGTGTGTGTATGTATTTGTATATGTTTTTCGTATGTGTGTGTTGCATTGTACTTGTAATTCGTTATTTTAATTGAAATGTTCTTCAACTGATTTAAAGAAAATCTGATAATACCTAAATGTAAATGCAATGCACATATAATTTAGTAACTGTTATGATAATATGTGTAATAGTATGTGTGTACATGTAAGTGTGTTTCTATGTATGTGTGTGTGTGTGTGTGTAATTACTCTGATATGTCTGCGAACGTGCGCATTGATGAAGTGCCTGCCTGGCTGCATATGAAGTGTTAAGACTTAACTAAAACTAAAGTTGTGTAAACAATTAAGAATATATGTATGAGTATGTTTAAGTACTACACGAGTATTTAAACACCAAGGAGTTTGACGTGGTCGCGTGCGAACGACAGTTGGAACGGCGAGTGAACGGTGATATCGAAGGAGGCTGCGACTTGCCCGTAAATACTACGTCGTGGTGCAGTCCAATTAGCGTATGCCGTCACCGCAGTGGCCCCCGTCCCCGCCGCCGTAGTAGCGGTATTGTTCCTATCAATTTTGTTGAGAGTGTACTATGATACTACGTCAACAAGCCTATCAAGCCTAATTATTATATTATAATTGATATTGCTACACCATCTGCTTGAGAGTATACGTAGTGTACCCGTAAATTTCCAAAATAATCTTGAGAGTATTCAGTATTCGGTGTATGTGCATGTAAACCCTATGGGAACAACACTGGGAGGTATATACGTGCTGTGTATACATTACGGTTTATGTACTGTTCATGCGATGAAATCATAATTCAATATGCCTAATATGATGTTGTTTAAGCGTGTTACGAATGGATTTTCGAAAATTGTTAGCGGCGATGGCCATTTGCGCAGTAGCGACGCGACGAGGGGAAACGTCGAATTTCGACTCGTCATGAACCGAACAGACGAAATATACCATCAAACGCGAAACGAGATAGAACATAGCATTCCTTATTTTTACAATCATATTTTACCTTAAGTAATGAAAATTGCAAGTATTAATTATGACCAACTATTCGTAAAATACTCAAAATCAGGTATAAAATACAAACTAAGTATAAAATGAAATGTCTGGATACAAATGAAAACTATAAATACATAATTGTTATAATAAGTAACATAATAATGTAACATGTAATAATAATGATAAAAATATATATATATAATGGCTTTAATATTTTAATGTTTACGGAGAATACTGTTCTATTTTTATATGATTTGTTAAATGGAATAACTTCTTTACTATAATATGGTGTAATGTAACAGTATTATGAAATAAATAGATATAGGATATTTGAAATCTATCGAGTGAAAACTAATAATAGCTATTTGTTTTTTATTAATATAGGTATCTATATTAATTATGGATTTGAATTTTTATTTAAGGTCTATTGATTTTGCTGTGGGTTCGTGAATGCAGATATTTCGGGTTATTTTCCAAAATAAACTTGAAGCCGCAGGTATGTATAAAAAATATACCCTACGCCGCCTGTGCACACGTCTATGAATTATTCCCGCGTCAAATTACACAAATTCTCAGGCGCACGGATGTTGTTTATTTTAACGCTGAACAAATATGAATGCCGAACATTATATTCTCAACAATCTGTGCAGACTTAAAGACATGAGACAAAGGGGGCTGCACTCGAAATACGTAGTGTTGCCACTTCCACGGTCGGAATTATGCACCACCCTATTACTAACAAATGTAGGTAGTAAACCGCGAGATCGCATAGAAGTTGAAAACTTGTCAATTAGTTAAGCATATATTATCGGATGGATTCCTGCGTCATATTGCAGTGGATTACGTCTATTGGGAAAAAATGGGAAAACTTTCACCGCACACCGGGTCGGACAAAAATATGAAAGGGCTCCGTCACCAACAAACGGATTTTTCACGCAAGTGGTATCGACATCCGTCGGACGTGATATTTATTATTATTTATTATGATTATTACGTATTTTTATATAAGTACGGTTTTTATTGACCTGTGAACTATCATTATAAAAGTACCTAAATCCGTAAGTAGGTAATAATACATTTACTCTATTTTAGTTTTTATTTCGGTATTAGATATTATAAATTGATAACTTTATAACACCGTTCAGAGTTAGTATTTTATTTTCAAGACATAAAACACCATATTATACCCATTTTATTAAAAACAATATAAATGTATAGCTTGCTGGACGCATATAGAGCATAATTTTTAATTTTTCCTTCGTGTCGGAAAACCTATTGAGAAAATCTAAAAATTTAAACTGCATAATAATATTTATGTTAATTTTTTATTTAAAAGTGGACACTCGTAACTTCTGTTGTGCATCTACAATTCAAAAGCTTTTCTCACATGTTTAAGTGTCTGAATTATGAACAAATTAACGAATTATATATTTATAGTATATCCAATCATCGCATATGGGTATTGGAAATGGTTTTTTGCAAGCAGATTGATGTTGGCAGGCCGCGTAATACGTCGGAAATATTCTCCTTGTCATGTTGATCGCATACCACATAACTACCATATTTTTTACCTGTTTTATTGTCTTTTACAAAAAACACTATGAGTGAAAACTATCAAGCCCAAAAATAAATACATGACATTTATTGGAATTTTTTGACTACCAAATCGTTTAACTTATCTAAAAATCTGAACTTTTTTTTTAAATTTACCAGACTGGCAGACAAAGTACTTATTTTTTAATAATATGTGGTTTTTTCTTTTCACCTAGGTTTGAGAAAAATGCTTGAGTATTTTATCATCACGCAATCGTGTTTCTCTAAGTCTATGGTGAATATTACTGAAATATGTATGTAATCTATAATCATTGAAAGTAAATATGATTTCATTTTTGCATTTTCGCGATTCTATTAAAAATAATAATAAAACATTTCAAAGAGAAGTTCTGCTCGAACCATATAAATACCTTTTTTTTCTAAGGGACTGAATGATTTGAAGTTTTTACAATCCATAGACGCATAAGCCGTTTGATAAAACTTCTTAGTTTAATTGGCTTTTACGGTATATACTTTTGAGCTCTAACTTCTCCAAACTAAAGTATGTATAGCACGGTGAAAGAATAAATACTGTGCACCACGTGTTCCTTGATTGCACTGATTCGAATGAACTTTTATTTCTCAACACACATTACTTGTAATATATTATGACCGATTATAATAAATGCTCTAAAACGTAATTATAGTCTCTTGTGCCTCATCATCGACTCTACTATCAATCGTCTAAAGAAGATACTAATATACTATAATATATAGTACACATCATCGACAAATATGATTGTTTGAGATACATTTACACCTGATAGACACTGTGATTAATTTTTAAATTCATCTATGTTCTTTCAAATTAAATATAAATCTATGCCTCGTTATAATTGATTTTGGGTACAAACAACTGTATGTATATTGTTCAATAATGGTACAATTACACATCTGATAAAATACAAAAAAATACATGTTTATATGTATATATATTTTTATTTATATCATATAATTATTAAACAAATATGGTAGATAAAAAATTAATTGGCAAATTAACAAATTTAATATAAATTATCATCAAATATTATACAATGTACTCGTACATTAGTTACATACAAATCTTAAAATACACTTACAAAATATATAATACTTATATTTAACCAATAATTATCTCATGTTGGTCGTACGCATACTTATGTAGTCTTGTAAGCACCTATAAAATATCACTCATTCTATCCGGTAACTACATGAAAAAAAAAGTTTACGTTAAAACATATGTATTTTTTTGTATGTGACAGGATTTATGAACATCATACATTGACTAGATATAATATAATTATTACATATATTTGTATGGATGTTAATTTAATGTTCTATAAAGTTCAAATTTAACTTACAATGAATTTCAAGCGAGAATCGAGAAACAAAAGGAATTCATTAATGAACTTATTCATGCCCTCGTATAAAGTCGGATCAATAATGATCCGTGCATATAAGCTCGGGAGTTCCACTAAAACATAATAATTGACAAAAATATTATGATCGCTTGTTAAGGTATTAACAATATAATAAGGCAAGTGTACAAAATCAAACAAGGTAACTCAAACTACAACAGATAATTATAATAATTCTGTAGAATGTATATTACTGTTATGTCTGTAAGAATATGAAATGTATCAATAAACTTAAACCAAAATCAAGCAAAGCGTTATTCACATTTTTGAATAATGTTCTGTCCTATCCAATCTTTGTAATATTATATTATTCAAAATAAAAAATAAATATATGTAATTTGGCTCATTAGCTCGTGTCACTTTTTCCGACCATCAACGGGAAAGTGGCGAATAACGAATAATAGAATAAATACTTCCATTTCACTACTCGGCGAGTGTCCACGAATACCAAATATTCGTCAAATACATGAGCCGCGGGATCCCGGCCTATTTTGAATAATGTGCTCCAATACAACCATCATACGTATACTATTAGATACCTATTAGTTGACTGACGTATCGGCGCACGTGGTATAGTGTTTAGTTTGAGCAAGTTTTTTTAATAATTAAATTTTTAAATTTTATTAAATAATACGGACACACTTCTCAGCACAAAAGGCAGAAAAAACTTTCACATTACAGACTATGTGTGTATAATAACTTAATAAAATAATAACCAATAATATTGTAATTTACTGTAGAAATCTAATAAGTTTTATATAATTTTTCGTGCATGCTCTTGTGCATTATACAACGAGTCCACCACTGATGACGCTATACTAATTAAATGAAAAAATAAAAAAGTTACTTACATACGAATCTTATGAAATGAACAAAGCCAAATTTAGAACTCGGAATTGTATAAATTTCATTTTTCTGAAACAATAGAAAAAATTGTAGAGCAATTTATCGTTGAACAATAATAAAAAAAAAAAGAAATGGTACAAATATATTTTATTTAATTTAAATAAGCTGTGAATTGATTTAGGTTAAAATATAATTTATCAATTTATTTTCAATCCATTTTATGATCAAAATGCGGAACACATATTTTGACAAAATAAACATTGGATTTTTTATTCAATTCTTAACTTCAGTTGGTTCTTACATTGTTAGTTTTGGCGATAAAAATAAGTAAATAATAAATTAAGAAAATTAAAGTTAGGTTATTAAGAAAGTCGAAAGTTCTGTAGTTTTAATGTATTTCAGTTTGTAAATATTTAATTATTCAAGTTCTGCTTTTACGTGAAAGTTTGGTTAGAAAATTAAATCTTTTAATTAATTTTCAAAAGTTCAAATAAGTAAAGTTGTTTACTGTTTAAAACATTAATACAATATAATATAGATACAGAGTGGGGCACTGAAACAGCCGATTTTCAAAAAATAAATTATAAAATTAAAAACCAAATAAAAATTAGCTATTATTTATTTTACTGAAGTATATAACATGCCATTTATTTTTTAAAAATTATGTCCTCAAGATGATGGCCATTTATTCTCAAACCCTCTTCTAGCCTACTTCGTATATTTTCCACTACACGGATACACGGTGAGAGCAGCGATATTATCAGGTGTGCAAATGCCTTTTTTCGTAAAGGCATCTTTTTTAATGCTGAACTCGTTTCTTCTTAATTAATTACCCATATTTTAATATCCTTAGCCGATGGAACCGAATCATGGTGTTAAAGATTAAAATGAAGACGAATGAACGCTGTGCGGCTACGTAACTGTCATTATTTTTGTAAAACGATTTTATCGCATAAGCACGTTGTTCACCACTCTACTGTTCCATGTTTACTAAATGGCATATTTTATTTGAACTAATAATATTTAGTGAGGATTCTTATCTTAATTACGACTGGGAAAATCTATCTTTGAAAATCGGCTGTTTCAGTGCCCCACCCTGTACTAATATTAAAAGAAAACTGTTGGGTATTCATACAATAATGCATCACAAAGTTAAACTTTTTATTATTACTTATAAGTTCCATATTTGTATTTTATAATGCAAGGAAAAAATGGATAACGACCGATTGTCGTTATCGTGTATATATATATAAATAAACATACCAATAAACGACTATTGTATAGGTTATTACCAAAGTATATAAAATGTTAGAATTTTTTTGAATTAACATGAAGAGGGCGAGAGATTTTTGAAAATCTATAAAGGAAATGAAGAACAGAAAAGGTTGGGAACCACTGATATAAACAATGGTAAACATTTTCGTTAAAATTAATTTAAATGTAAAAAGTGTCACAAATTTAAATTACTTAATTATTGTGTATGTGTGTTAAACAGTTGAGATAAAAATCAAATAAAAAATCAATAACAAAAATCATAATTTATAAAACTATACTTACCTTCTTGTACTGTATTCTTTCCTCCACCGTAAGAAGAACGATACACAGGATTTTGTTGAATATTAAAAGTATTTCAGTTTTTACATCTTCGTAGTCGCTAAAGTAAAACAAATTATGCGATATTTTTAATAATATTTCCCTGGAAATATTGCTAAAATTCCAAGTTGGAAATGTAGATAGGACATCAACAATAATTTGTAGATAGGATAATTTTAAAAACTTGTAATTTTATCAAGTTTTTCTGTTAAAATTGACCGAAAATAAAAAATTGCATCCAACCCATTTAAATATTTATAGTGCAAAATATAATCAACCAAAATAATAGCATTTTAATATAATATTTTGTTTCGGATTACAGTGTTAAATTTATAATATTCTAAATTATGTTTACCATTATTCTGAATGGCGTACGAACGGTTATCGAATGAAAAAATCGCTTTTTATATGTAACTCGCTTATTCGTACCTACGTGTGAACGATATCCGTATGTGCGGGTCCAATAATAAATTATGCGAATTTCCGTATGAAGTAGAAAATGCTAGTTTGTACATCACACAAAAGTAATTTTTAAAACTACGGAAAATGTACCTACATTGTACACGGCGATGGTGTTCGTAGTCCGTATGAAGTTTCAAAATAATATCATTTAGACGAACTATTGGTATACCAACGATTCTATCGTACGGAAACTATTCGTAGGCTGTTCAAAATAACAGGGCCTCAAGGTACGTCGGCCCAGGTCATATCGAAGAGCAGTGCAGCATTCGTACACCCGAACTTAATATCTTAAATCGTATATTTTAATACATTTCACGTGAGACATGTATAGTTTTAATTTAAGTTTCTCTCGGTACAACAAAGAAATATATATGTATATATTTGGTATTAAATTTACTCAATTTAATTAATTAATTTATTGTATTTAATAAATATAATATAGATAGGTACATATCACAAACTGCATACTTGTAAATGTACATATGTTACACACTAAATTGGCAATTGAACATTTCGCGATCTGTACAGTGATTATTGTCCTATCTACAGGGGTGGCCAAACGTTGCCAGTTACCAAAATTACCAATATTGTATTGACTATAAATGTCGATAACTATTAAATTGGTGTACTTGTCGCACATGTATGTCCGCTAGAAAGCTTATTGACTTTGCGTATTATTATATTCAAGTTTAGAAAGTGGATCGTTCAGATAATAATGGCTTCGAATAACGAAAATTCGGGTAATCGAGGTTCTGCAATATTATTAATGTACTCTTATTTTATTGAACACTTTGAACAATCAACAACTTTACAAATAGAGATTTGTTATTAGGATAATTATGTTTACTTTGAATAATACTCGTATGGCATTATAGGCATTAGAAATAATATTCAAGTACATTTATCGAAATATTGTAAGAAACAGAGTTCTAGAATAATATTTTACGTTCGTATGCTCAATCATCAAAAACATGTTCAATCAAAATATTACACCTAGCTATACGAAAATACTGCGATCTTACAATAGTCAATGGGTGTAAATATTACAAAACATATTTTGTTATAGTGGACTTAAAAATATTGGTAATAAGTAGGATAATTTTACTACTTGGCATGAGCGCCTCCAGACATTTTTTTAGATGGAAGGCAAAATTAATTTAAAATCGAAATGGAGATTGTTTACCATAATTAAATTTTTTACAGATAATTCTTGGGAAAACAAATTTAAAATTCTAGAGGGAGGAAATGCTCCGTCTTGTCCCCACCCCCTGGGGAAGTCCATGCTGTTTGGTAAAATAAACGAAATTGAAAGGATTCTCGTGGTAATTGGTACGACACACATTCAATAAAGTACTTATCATTAATATTTATTGAACGTTTCATTTATATAAAATTTATGTATTGGGTATGTATGCGCGCGCGCGCGCGCGCGCGTGTGTGTGTGTGTGTGTGTGTGTGTGTGTATATGTTAGGATTGTATACGTTGAGAGAAAATACAACATATTTTATTATTTTAATCTATTGATAATATGTTATGTAAAATAACTACATAATTTTTATTTCTAGTTTATAAATATTTGTTAAAAATACATCATAAAATAATTGATTTTTTTTACTTACATAGGTTTTGATACCATGAAAACAAATAAAATGGAACTCAAGCAGTGGTACAGGGACAAATTTAAATTCTGTAAACAAAAATTGACTTGCCTACGTGAGTACCTATATATGTATTATACATAATATTATCTATACAGTGGTGACCTGTTAGGCTTTGAAAATGGAATGGTGATTACAAATTATAGACTACAATTATGTACCAATTTAAAAGATTATTTCTAAACAAACATTAACACCACATGAAAAAATAAAACTACGAACACATTTGCAAGTCTTCCTAGTTGTTAAATTTCAATTTCCTGTTCGTAAATATAAATGAAGAGAAATGGCTAGCAATTAAATTTGAAACGGAATTTTTATCTATAATAACTAATACAGCAACACAATAGGAATATAGTATAAATGTTTAATTATTTAATTATATAATACGTGTCTTAAACTCATGAACAGTAAAATATACTTTTTCCGCAGTCCACATGGATATTGGGCAATTATTTGTATCGCGGTCTTATTATCCCCCCCCACCTATGTTTTTGTATTTCAATCATATTTTATTAATATTATTATTATAAAGGATATAATTAGTATATGAAGGACGATTGTCCGTGAATCCCAGCACCAATGTGCTTTCCTATGACCAAATCTTAATAACAAATAAGATTGTACTGATTCAATGCTTGATGATAACCGCCGAATTTGCCGTTCGGTTAACCCATTTGAATTATACAGTTGTAGACCAGTGTTTCTTAACCTATAGGTCACCAGTCACGATATTTATATTAATAATTTTTATAGTAAATAATTTAATCAATTGTGTGTTCAATATTCAGTATTGTATTATATTTAAATGCAATGGTGAAATTGCTGATAATAAAAATGATTATTAATGCTATTATATTATTATGCTATTTAAACTTTAAAGTGTGCAGTGTGGATCAAATAATCAACAAGTAGTAAATTTGAAGATTGCCATTACAAAAAGGTTGGGAAACACTATAGTTACATTTTTGAACTCGGATTATCTAATAATATTTTCATGATAATGGAAAACTGTTTTTACACTCAATAATAATATTATACGAGATAATTGTTAATATTATAATGCAATATCTTACTAGTAATTTGTTACAATTTTATAAGGAGCCATCGCCCTGTAGTCCCTACACATGAGCCACCACTGATATTATACGATAAAAATTTTATATATAATATACTTATTTACTTATAATATTAAATTTACTTATAATATAAACATTTAATAACTTACTGTATATTGAGTGCCCTTCAATTTCTTTTCAATTTCTAGATATCTCCCTAGGAGTCTAACAGGGCATTCAATTTCAAAAAGCTTTAATCGCTTTATATATTTGTTAGACTGAAAATCCCAGGGAGATGCTGTAAAGTATAAAAATCTATTTAATAAACTTCAATTTTAGAAACGAAAAAATGTTTATAAAAGCAAGTTTTATGGAATCTATTAATTTAATTCAATTTGATCTACTCACAACTTGAAAATTTGTACCACGCTGCTCGCTGGTAAGTAAAAACTGCACTTACAGGCTAAAACATCAAAAAAAGAAATCTGGTTAGAACAACACGAACTTAAAATATAAAGTTCAGATTAAAAATGAATTTACATAAGTGATCGCTGATGTGAGTGAGTCGTTCTTAGAGATAAATAGAATTTGGTTTATATATCTGTAAAGTAAAAAAATTGTTATTTTAGTGACATTTTAACCATGTACATACACATAATGTATGTATTAATTATTGAAAAAGTATTTTTATAACAGTATCAAACTAGAAAATTAAGTTCCACAGGTTATGATGTATAAGTTTTTAACTGTAATATTAAATCATTTTGAACTTTACGCTATAGGTACCTACATAAAATTACAAACGATTATATAATATAAAATATATTTAATGGCATGCAAATATATGTACATCGGTAGTGCTTGAAAAATGTATTTTAATATTAATTTTCCTACCAAACATCGATAAATAATTAAGTGGTACAATTTTTGTTCTGTATAGTTAGTTCATCAGTAATATTAAAGCAAATTAATGGGATTAAATTAAAATATATTCTTACTTCAATAAATCATTAATGAATTCTGGAACGTAACTTTTGTAAACATAGTGCTTTTGGGTTAACTTCTGGATGAGTTCTGGCCATTCAACTAAAGAGAAAACAGTTTGATGTCAATTAAACAAATGAATGTTACACTTATCAGTGATTATACATAAGTTACAGCCCACAAAAAGTTCCTTGTTTTAAGATTTATGAGTTATATTATCAGATGATTTCAATTTTTCGTAACACATTTACATAATATATAATACAGCTATTCGGAATTATTTAATTTGTGGTGATCATACCAACCGTTTAAAACAGGATTGTTCCTTTTTTGATAATCATGTCTCGTTGTCCCATCAAAATTCAAACAGAACAATATTTATTCCGTTTTAATCCCGTCATTTCCATATTATTACTAGTAATCCCATTTTATTTGTAAAAGAAAAAAAAAGTAGATTTGTGTAGAAAAAGGATTATTTTCAATTTATAAATAGATAATGTGGTTAATAGCGTATTTTACTTACTTATAGTTCAAAAAATATGAATCAATATTGATGTAAAACAATTTGTGCCTTTTGTTAAATACTTTAATTATAAAAAGTAAATCATTTATTATTATAATTTATTTCTCAAAATGGTTATTTTCATATTAAACTATAATATAGTTGCCAACAATGCTAACAAAATTGTATAGTCATAAAAAAAAGTATATTTATGCATACTGTTTTTATATCAATTACTCGATGGGTAATAAGTAGATATTCCAGCATTGCAAATTATCTTCTGTAGTGGACAATTATATCAATAATAGTTTATAAATGGAAATCACTAAGCTTCAAAATTATCATCTTTTAAAAAATTATTCTCGGAAAACTGGTGATCTTATTGATTATCTAAATTTAATAGTTGTTTTTCTATACATACATAGTTAAGTATGAGAAAACCAGAAAATTTTTACGTGCTTATGTGAACAAAAATATTTAACTATGAAATATAAAATTAATACATAAATAAACTTTTTATGACATAGCAATATACATTCAGACGTATTACGAATCTCAATCAAAAGTTTACAGACTGATATCTACGAATTAATTAATGAATTGCAACCCTCAAAGACTAAAACTCATTGTTTTAACTAATATTATATTTTTAACAATATTATACAACTACAATAAGTATAATTACCTATAACTTGTAATTACTATTTTGTGGCCCTTGATGAAAAGTTGAAAACAAATGTGGCCCGCGTGGCCAATACTTATTAACTATATATTGTAATGTAATTAGAACATAAATGGCTATAGCTATAGTTTATAATTAATAAAACTATTGACCCTCTTAGTGTGTTTGATAATCTGTGCTTTAGTTGTATAGCTTTTAGCGTTTCAAAAGTTTATCGAACGTTTGACTTATGCGTGAGCATATCATATTTTAATACAGTGTTTTCTGCATTTTCGAAAACGTTGTATCCCATCTGTCAATTTATTATGTCAGAAATTAAACGTACGAAACTTGTCTATAGTATCTGTTAAGTACGTAATTTGAATGTTTAACAAGTAACTAAGTCCTAAATTTAAGAACTTCTCTTAAATTCAATGAATTTATTGAAAAATACTTACAGAAAAATCTCATGAAGTGAATGAAACCATACATATTGCTGCAATGATACTTTTGGGGAAAGCGAGTCTGAAACCACATTCAATATATTTATATAATATAAATATACAGTTTAAATAAGCAAAATTATAATTTAATTTAAATTAAATAATAGTGGTATGAAATAATATATATAACAATGATTCTAGATAATTGTAAATACTTACAAAATCGAATTGGACTACTTCCATTGGGGTGAGGCATAATGGAATCAACAGACAATCAAAGTCGTAAAGGAATAATTTTTTTAGCTGATCCATATTTTCGGAACTAAAAAAAAAACAAAACAAACATTTATTAATAAAATATAAAGAGCGAAAAAATTATTATCAAGCTAAACATAATAGCTATTAAAATGGAAAAAAAAATAAAATGCAATTATGCTATAAGAAATGCTACAATGTTAGGTCTAAAAATATGTGTGGATTTCAGATAGGTAGTTATCGTAGGTATTTATCAAGTTTACTATGTTGAACATTTTTTTTTTTATACTTGCTTACATAATATAAATCATAAATCAACGTAATGCATGCATATAAATAATGTACAATAATATGTGACATAATGTATAAAACACATATTCATTTATGGTATAGAATGTAAAAACCATAGATACCTATGTAGGTAGATATATTCTATACTATATAAATTTTCAAAATTTAATTTTTGACGTAATAAAAATACGTATTATAAATATATAAAATGAAAATGTTTATGATTTAGTTAAGAACTAAATAATATTTCCTGAATTCGAATAAAATCGGAGTATTCTAAATACACGTATAATTCTGTCGAGTTTTTAGATCTAATTCAAACAATATTTATATTTATATACGACCTCCGATCCATTTTAGAGATTTACCAAAGTTTGTATGAAAAAATTAATATTTGTCACTTACTATGGTACAATTGTTTTTGCGTGCGAACTAATAATATTGTAGACGCTTATTGTCGCGGGTAGGCTTACGATCTATATAGCAACAAAAAAGATAAATGTGTAAGTACAGGTGTGCAATACTGTCATTAAACAGTGTTATTAATTATCTGTGAGTTCATATTTAACGTAACCATTTAATCACTCACGGGAAAATTTTGAGTTTTCAACTTCATTTCAGCTTCGAAATAATACTTCAACAACTGATCTGGAAACTGTATACTATGACTATGCCTTTTTAGATAGTTGTTAAAATACTGTAAACGATTATAATTGATTAGTTATTGTATCCCACTATAACCAGTCACTTACTTTTCGTGGGTGACCATAATAATTTTAACTCGTAATAAATAAATCGTATGCATAGAACCGAAACAAAAATAAAATAAATTGGACAAGAACAGGAAAAAAATAAATGTTCAAAGTTATAACACTGAATATTACCTTAGAAAACAAATCGCTAATGTAAGATGATATGCTACGTTCCAACTGTACTTTTAATGAAAGTAAAAACTAAAAACAAACCTTAGTGCAGTCCAGAAAACAAAATATATTGTGTAGCAACTATTAATTAAATAAACTTGATATGCATTATGATTTCTAAAAGATAAAAATGATTTCTTATAGTGATTCTTATAGATTAGTATACGAAACTGACAAGTAAGGCCGATCGCACACCAAAAGAACATAACTGTGTTAGACAGTGTCAGTCATTTTCGTATTAGTCAACTAAAAACAATTTGTTTTATATAAAGTGCACACTACCTTGACAAAACACTATTGGACAAAAAAAAAATCAGTTTTTATCATGTCATCTGATGAAGATGTTATGATTTCCATGTGGTACACATTATAAAATTTAGAACAGAATCATAAAAAAAAAAAATTATGGTGTTATGGGAATAAATTCTCCTTAAAAAGTCATTGTAATCATATAATATTACAATTGTCAATTATATTATAATTTTATATTATAGCTTAATTACAATAAAAACGAATTTTGTACAAATTAACGCACAACATAATATTCGCTGTCTAATTATGACTAAAGAAAAATATAAATACTTCAGACAGTATAAGTCATGACTGATGGTGTTTAAGCATAAATGTTTTTGTTTTGTTTTTGTCTAATCAATGTGCGTGTGCAACATAATTCCCTACGTTCTATTTCTAACAAAACTGTGTTAGGTTGACTAACACTGTTTAAAGTAGTTTTGCTCTTTTGGTGTGCGGTGGACCTTAGGTCCTTAGAAATCTCTAGTTATTTTCAAGGGAAAACGTGAAAAGAAAATGTATGTTTAAAGGTTAAAATATCAACAACGAATATGCCGACATAATTAATGATATTACTGTTCATATATTATTATATTATATTGTGAGACACAATCATTTTAGGTAAGCAGTTTTGATTCAATTCCGATTACGAATAGAAATAATAATCAATCGTTAACACAATAATTAATCATCACTGTAACTACGGTTTGCATATTTTGATGCAGGATAAAAATAAATAACTTAAAAATTAACTCACTACATTGGATCTCAATGGTAATTTATCATCGTGGCTTTCTGTAAATTAAAAATATTTTTACAATTAAATTCAAATAATAAAATTCTTCATTAGGCACTAAAAACAAATTTGCACAATATCGTTTAAAAAATTGAATAAAAAAAATAGCTCAAATAGCAAAAACTATAAATATGCAACAATTAGGAAACAATTTTGTACATGATTTCTTCAGAGGAATGAAAAAATATTAAAATAATAACAATCAAATGCTATAACTTCTAATAATTAAATCATAATTATTTTTAATTAGAAAATTATAGTTAACTACTAGTTCGAAATTCGACTTTAATGCATTGAGATTATAGAAATATATGTAGTTGATTTAAATATGATATTCAATATTTTAGCTACCTATTTAAGAAGAGTAAAAACATATTATAAATATAAGCCGGTTATTTTTAAAATACACGCGTAAACGGAACCCGGGTGTACGTGCTAAAAATATATTAGATCCAATATCTTTAATTTAATAGAAATATTTATAAAATATCGAAAGGGAAAAAGAGAATTAAATGAGCCGAGAGTATTTGAAGTGTATAAAGACTACTGTATTGACCGTTTGTCATTATCAGTTTATAAAAGCATATTAAACAATAAAAATAAATTATGAATACAAACATATCGAAATTAGAAAAATAATAAACATTTACACAGTTTAAATTATAAACCTAATAGAAAACAAATAAATAAACAACGAATAAGTAACAGATTATATAATTATAGAAAATATAATATTATAAATAGAAGTTGTAGAAACTTTTATTTTGCATTTTTTTTTGCATTTTTATGTCATATTTTTCTTTTTAGTTAATTTTACGGTAGCTTTAATTAAATTCCGTCAATTAATATCTTCCAAAATCTTATTTTAACAAAATAAATATATAAAAAAAAATTAAAAAATGTTTCTGGTATATCGTATTATACAAAATTCAAATTTATTTTTATTAATATTTTTTATTATTGAATAAACACATTTCTATGTATAATAATTTAATTTACTAATATAGTAATGTATAATATCCTATAATTTCAATGTAAATATAATAATTTAATTAAAAACCATTTTAATTGCATTTTATAATATAATTGCTGGTATATATGTCAGTGTATATTATGTTATTGCATTTTTTTTCTGAAATTTTTAATGAATTTTTAAGATTTTTTCGTGCATTAAATTCACAGCCCTATACATATGTGTCATTGTCACGTTATTGACGACCAAAAAACTATACTACATCGACGCGATGTGTGTTTTCGGAGATCATTGTTAGCGGCGAGGGATTTAACGCGTGGCGGAGACCGCGACGGGCGCGACGAGGGGAAACGTCGAAAATTGGCCCGTTGTCACAACGACGGCGTGGAAATCTCGTCGCGAACCGGCGGATAAGACATAATATTGCCCGTTGGGATCGCGTGCGCTGATGAAAAACAAAACGGTTCGCAGCATACAGACAATATTAAATTCTGGACCTAGGGGGGGAGGGTCACTAATTGTCATTGACAGACGACAACGTGAAGCAATAACTATCCTCGGGCCTTTTTAACAAAGCCACAATAAATTGTTTTCGTTTGCATCAAACCCGTTGGATTACTATTGAAAGTTTCCCGTTCCACCCGCGTCCGATCACCGGAATTGGCGAAATTGGTAATATGCTATATGGGTATAGTTGATAAAACAGTCGACGTGCAGTTGCAGAATTAGGTCTGAATCACCGTGAATTGTGGAGTAGAACGTATACCCTAGTGCAGTGGTTTTCAACCTTTTTCCGATCACGACAGCCCATTTTTTAATTTATCTATAGTACGGCCCCCTTCAAAAAAAAAAATGTTGTTCCATTCGTAAAAATTTGATTTAATTACTGATAAAATTTTTATGTGGTATACAATCTAAAAAAACACTTAAAAATATAATTCATTTATAATACAATCAGTATAATATTATTTTAAAAAGTATTATTAAGCATAAACAATAAATTTCCTCATTGATAGGATGGTTCGTTGTAGTTTCCGAATGATTACGTTTTTTATTTACACTTGCACTCTCACAAGTTGAAGATCGTTTATTTTAACATTTTTCAATTTTATATCACTATATAACAGTTATATACTTCATATCGCGTGAGATACATCTACTACTCAAATGATACCTAGGTAAAAACTGTTAATTAAAAATATTTGCGACTGAAACTGTTCAAATATACCTACGCATACGATACGAGTTACGAATAATTTCATAATCTGTATCCGCTATCGTCCGATAAGATTAAGCTCCTCGGCATGTTATTGTATAGAATTATAGAATATAGATATAGAACAAAATAAATAATAAACATTATTTTCTTTCTAAATGATATGGAAAATCATTTTGTCTATTATTTTCAACGATCCATCGGTTGAAAACCACTGCTCTAGCGTACGGTATACTCGTATTATAATGAAGAATGGTGATAAAAAGCACGTCAGCACTGAACACGATTGTACGTACCTATAGGTATTCTCGTATTGTATAATAATATGTCCGTGCAATATTAGACCATATGAGACCATACGCATGTTTTGTTGATATGTCATTTGAACAAAATGAAAGTATCGTCTACTTCTATATTGTTCTATTTTGAATATATTTAATTATAGTATTCAAAGTAATATTGATTGATTATCACCTACACATCGAGTCCCATCATTAGGGTTTATTTACCTTTGTGAATATCTCCCTTGATGTATTGGTGGTTCAAATACCTACTCGATTCAATAAACGATTTTTATTATGTTCTTAAGTCGATTGCGAAATAGTTATTATTGGTATTTTATTAATGAGTTTAGGTGAATGTTGTTATTCGAATATATTGTCTAAAATAAATCTTAAAATAAGCCATTTTAAAATATAAATTAAAAACACAAATCATTTTTAAGTATTACTGAAGTAAAATAAAATTAATAATAACAGTTAAGTTTTGATGTTTTGAGTGAGTTAATATAATTTAATTTGAATTACTTACCAAAAATCTTGTACCATTGTGATATCTTATATAGACTGCCAGTGTTGTTCAATAAATTCTAAACAGATATAAAGTAATGTTAGAAATCATGTCATATAATTTGGAGTGTTTTAATTTTTAAATCTGCGTCCTGCCACTTTTATAAATTTTTTGCACTGTTTAAATACTTGTTAAGTTAAAAAAAAGTTAACTAACTACCTACTGGTTTAATAATATTGACAATTATATGTAGAGATTTTTTTTTAAAATATTCTTCTTTAAATTAGGGATAAATAGCATAATATACTGACAATGAGAAAATATTAATATTTGAAAATAATTCCCATATGATATAAAAAGAGCAAACACATGAATAAATAAAAGAGTGTTGAAGTGAATAAAAATTCCACTTCTAAATTATTAAAAATCGTTACCTAATAGGTATAATCATGTAAATGTTATGACATTGAGTTTTTACGAAGTTAGTTAAAATTACATGTATATTTATAATTTATAGTGTTATCAAAGAATTAAAAATCGACTCACTTCACTGTTCGTCTGTCCTCCACTAGACCTTGGTGTATACACTATAAATATAAAACAGCAAATGTTATTACAAGATAAAGGTATAATTTTAAACATGTAAATACAAAATTAATTCATGAATAATAAAAAATGCAATGTATACCAATTCAAAAATTTAATTATTTTATAAATTACGGTTGACCCACACCCATGAGTCTGAAAGTTTCAGTATAATTAGTAAATCACCGTAGAAGCCCTGCGTGGAATTTCAAATATCTTAAGTCGACACACACACATACAAATATTCGTAGAACTTCAAAATCAGTGCCTTGGTGCATATCGATTTGGTACGAATCACGAGTCATTACTACTCTACTATCATAATTTGAAAGTTATCGTACTACGAACCACCATGAATATTCAAGGTTTATAATTTTGCCCACAGAAATAGTCGTAAAACTGGTATGAAGTGTGACGAGGACTATAATGGCAATTGCAAATTTACTTTTATAATCTTTAAGCTACTTTACTCGACTCTTATATTCCTTTATTTTTTATATTTATAGTTCCAGGCAAGTCTTTAAAATTTGGTTCCTCCTTTATTCTACCGAAATATGAAAAATATCAAAAATTTATTGCTATTTATACAATGGCGAGCTTAAATACAAGAATTAAAATGCATATTTCTCGATTTTCATTAGCTTTGTTTATATGATAGTTTAATATTTTCTAAAAGAAATCTATGTTTTTTTCTAATACGAATAATTTTAATATTTTTGTGCGATGGCAGCTGCACACGTAAAGCCATGAACGCGTGTGCGTGTGTACGTACGGGCGGCGGACGATACGCAAACCAGTCGTGTGTGATAACTTCAGGAGCGGGAAAACGTGAAGGAGTGGACTGTATAAATATTGACAAATTAGGTCGTTTAATTATGGTTGACGGCGAGCAAAAATATATGAATAAAAATTATTTTAAGGAAAATACAAGATTGCCTAGACAATTAAACGTATGTTAAAGTTTTACACAGGAGATTTTAAAATTAATATTGCTAACGATTCTATCCGATCGTAGTTTGCTCGGGCAAAAAAAATAATTAAATGTTTTACAATAAAAAGGGGTGTACTTACAAATTTCTGCGTCGGGTATAAATAAGTGTGAAAATAAATAGACGTGTGTACCTACGACCTGGTTGATGGAATAGGCGGCACAATGTTGATTGACCCGGAACAGTGAAAAACACAAAACCACGTGGTCGAGTGCGACGAAGTGCGGCACGGGTAACATGCGGATCGAGCAAAATGATGATAACCGTGAGCACGACGACCGGCAAGAGACAAAAAAACAAAAGTTGTTACCGGAGGCGGTGAAACCGTCTAATCTCCGGGGAACACAAGTTCATGTAATGCAATGCACCGACCACCTGATAACCGTTGCGTTACGAAACGTAACGTTGCCGTCGCGCGAAATTCAAAACACGTATTTTTATATCCCACAATTTTATTTATGATTATTTAACGTAAGTACTATATATAGTCACCATACCGTGCCTTAACTATATTGCTAAATATATTAAAATTACTATTAATCCAACTTTATTGCACTAACACCAGTGCTGCAGTGTGTGTGTGTGTGTGTGTGTGTGTGTGTATGTGTGTGTAAGTGTGGATGGGTCAAGGCAGATTTTTAGGAACGAATTTTAGGCTAATATTTTGTTTGACAATACTAGGTTTTTTGATCTTGTATTGTAAGGTTAGATAACTTTGAAGGATAGTAAATAAAAATGTTAAATATTTAAACATAACAAATTTTTGTTAATATAGTAAAAATTTCCTTTTTCCAAGTCAATTTATTATTGACCGACTACCGGGAAACTTGTAAAAATAATTAATAATTACTCGCGGGTCGTACGACTATTGGTGTACTATTTTTTTTAATTAAAATAGTTTATACATAACCAATTAATATTGTTTAGTATCAGTCTTTAAGATTTATTTTGGTTTTAGTTATAAGTACATAAAAATACGTTTCCTCGTTAATAAATTCTAATGAGACGACAAAATAAAATTTAAATTGCCTTTGGGCGACAATTGTATAAATCCGTCTTTGGTGTGTGTGTGTGTGTGTGTGTGTGTGTGTGTGTGTGTTTGTGTACAAGTGAACGGGTCTAAATGTAAATCGTAGTTTACTCGTCGTTCTCCCTGTCCTGTCCGTGTATTAAAAGATAATACGTTGATCGGCAGATGTGCTCAGTGCGGTCCACCTATTACAGGCGCGCATTATGTTAGACGGGGTCGACATGAAAATGTACCTATCAGGACAGACTAGTTGTAAGTAACAAATAACGATCACCCAAGTATATTGAAATGAAGGTGGGGATCCAAGTTATATTTAATAAATTCAGGGAGGGGTTTCAGAGCCCTTTGAATTGTATTTGAAGCGTATTAAGAGAGCGTGGTAGGAAATGCAGTTCAAAGAAAGAATAATAGTCAGTCTTTTTATTTAGTTTTAGTTAGTATTTAATATTAAACAATAATATATATTTACGGTACTTACGGAAAATAGTCATCCGGAGTTCATCATTTGTATCGATGGATCGATGGTGTTGATAGTGAACTGATAAACTTGTACATGGTGTGTCTTTTATATTTACAATTCCTATGTTTTATGTTTATGGGGTGACTATTCTCTGATTAAATGTTAATAAATAATATTCTAGGTATTTTGTATACCATTTCTAAATTATAATCATGTTGTGGATGTACCAATATGATATACATCCATTATAATAAATGTAAAAATATATTGTATACACTGAATTATTGCACGAATTATATTATTCAAAAACCGTCGTTTAGTTTTGTTTGCGGGATTGTGAGTATAGGTTTTGTGGCTCGATTGGTTTTATTTTTAACACTTTATTACTTAAAAACTGTAGATATAAGACAATATTTGGTATACCGAATCTGCGAGCTAATATTTATCTAGTACCACGAAATGTAATTGTTAAGCTCCTATAATAACACAATGGGGTGAAATGTTAAGTGTTTCTAATTCAAACAGCACGATTAATACTTCAAGTGCATATGACATAAGTATCGATTTCTAAGGTAATAATTTAATGAATATTTTAAATATCAAAATCATAACGAAGAACTGCCTGGTGTTAATTTATTTATTTAAACGGGACGATCCCAATGAATATTGTGATGAATAATAGGTGATCAGAATAACATATTATAGTGCTGTAAAATATATATGCCACTTTTTGTCAAATAAGTATCTTTCATAATCATAGAAAAAATTGTTGTAAATGTACATATAAGATATTATATATTAGCATATAAGTATATTTAAATTGTATACAAATTTAATTTCCGTAAACCTTTTAGATGCATAAATTTCCAAATAAATATTTTTGATGTTTTTATAATCATTTCGTATTCAAACGTATAGCTAGTTATAATGCACAACTATAACTTTTTGACTACGAAGGATCATAATAACAATTATATTATGAATTAGTTAATTGTAAATTACCCTATAAATTATTTTAAGCAATGAACGTTTATTACGATATATAATATTATATATCATACATTATATATATATATATATAATTAATCTCTTTAACTACGTTTACAGCTATGATTTTCAAACTTGTTTTGTTTTAAAATTGTAGAAAAAAAAATGCAAATGTTTCTTTAGTATGTACACACACTCATTTGTCTAAAGTTTATTGCAAGCAGTAGCAGTACTATCTATACCTAATACTTATGTTGTGTTGAAAAATACTTGACTTGGAAAACACTAACGTAGTAGCTTGTACTACTACTGTAATGTTTATAACTGATATTATTTGATGTTAAGAAAAAATAATAGTATATTTTCTATTTTGTGCTCATTCGGGTACACTAGAATAGCTTATAATTATCGACGAACTACATACAAATCGTAAAAATTTGGTGAATAGGTGAATACTAGTGTTTTATCAGATGAACAATATAATTATGATGATGGAAATTGTTTTAGAACTTGAAGCTGGACGTAAGGAAAAACAGTCTAAAGACTTCGACGTTTTTAATGATACAGTATATTACAGGGATGGTCAACATAAATACGTTTGAGAGGCACATGAACAAAAACAATTATATCAAGAGCCAAGGTATTTATATTTTATCATTATAATAATTTGATCTACGTAATTAAAGATAACTTATGTAGCCGATGAATATATCAAATTACATATCAGTTCAGTATATTTTGTTTTAATTGTATACTAAAAAAATTAAAGATTTTAATGATAATAAGAACATTTGAGTTTTAGTTAATAAAACGAGACTTGACCATCCTTGATATAAATATAATTATACCAATTTCATTTGCCTTAAAAAAAAAACATTTTTTGCGCATCAAAATGTCATTATTCTAGAACATGTTTTAACTTTAAAAAAAATGAGTGGTTAAATTTGGCTTCTCCGACAATTGTTTTAAAAATATATACCACACAATAAATAATTTTTTTACTCTGACTGTGAATATCTTTATCAACAAAAGACATTTTTCAAAGGTTTACAAAATTATGTTTTGAATCACGGTATATAACGTGTTTCGAATCAAGGAGTGCCGGTGTCACCGTTGCAGACGTTGAATTTCAACGGTTGAAGATAATATTCACATAGAAATAGGACTATGAGTATATTCTATGTTTAATGTTCCCCATCTAATTATTATTCGTCTATAGTGTTTACACGGTAATATTAAATGGTATCACGGGAGAAAAGGAAACAGGGTAAAAAAATAGTTTTTAACGAACGCACAGTAAACAACACACAATACGTTAAAACACGTATGCCATAAGACAGTGTGCATTATGTGCATGCTGCCCGTTACCACAGTACGTTTTGTAGCTGTTCTTTAAATATCCCGGTAGGATCGCGCTAAGGGTAGGTACATAAAAAAAAACAAGCTTACTAAAATGTATGGAATATACATTACGAGCGACAACCGCGTAGAATGCGGTATACAGTGAGAGCTTATGGATAGGGGAGCATTACGGGGTAGCGGCACACAGGGACCGATGTTCGTGTCGCAGACTGTAATAGTTTGAACAAAATGTGTAGAAAATAATACGTAATATACTATTGGATAAAAGTTCAATTTTTTCAATAATATGAGTAGGTAATTATACATAATCATTTTAAGAATCGTAATATAAAATAGCATAAAACACATTGTTTTTTACTTTGCCTAAAAAAACATTGACATTTTACACAATGCAAAGGTATTCTACAAAATAATATTGAAAATTATTTGTTTTATTTACATTGCATAAAACCGGTCAGCAATACGCATAATACCTAACCATTTTGCAATATACCGGAATTATGCATATTGCTGGTAGCATAATATGTGTTAAATAAGTTTTGTAAACCTTTAGCAAAATGGTAATGATTGTGTGTATATGTTTTGCTTAGCTTAATATATATTTAACGATAGTGAAATTTCACTCGAAAAAACAAAGCTTAAAAATAACATAAAATATTAGTGAAAATACTTCGAAAACTTAACCGTGGTGTATAGAAAACACCTATATAAACTCGCGGTAATATAGAATCATTGCGGTGCTCCGCACGTTCTCGCGAAACAAAAGAAAACTTGTGGCAACCAAACAACGGTGCAAATTTACGAATAACTATTTTTGGTTTTTTTTGTTTGGTATTTTGAAATAAAAATATGTAATATGCATGCCCATAATATATACTTACGCATTAAAATATTGCTACGTCTGCTGCTAAGATAGGATTCAACTAGTGCCGATGACATTGTTGAAGAGTGGTGGTATTGGTGGTGGTGATGGTGGTGCGGTGTGTTCGCGTACAGGGTTCTTAAAAACCGATGACGATAGGGCGCTGCGATGCTGCGACGAAGACGGCGGGATGAATACTGAAGCACATCAAACAGGGGTGGATGTTAGTTTTGTTGTATAACACGGTTTCATGCAAAGAGGAACGACACTAGCGATATCGCATGGAACGGCCGCTTAGAAGGGGACCACCGATTTTATATATAAAAAATAAAATAAAAAAAACCGACGAGTACTTGATTTGGGGGGGGGGGGTGCACACCCCATTGGAAAGACAGATCTTAATATTGGGTTGTTAGATTTATCAAATATACATGTTTGTATCATCGAATACGGAAAATGATTCTGAATGCAGATGATTTTTGTTAGTCTAGAATAGGCAGTGTTGTTAAGGAATGCGTTCCTAAAGGAACGATTCCTGAAATTGATTCCTTTTTTGAAGAACGAATGAATGAATTAATTCCATTATTTTTCAAAGGAATAATAACGTGAATTAATTCCTTATTTTTAGGAATAGGAACGTAAATATTTTTTTTTTTATCTATTTATAGATATCGTATTAATTTATACTGACTATGTATTTGAAATAATATTTTTTACATATTAATTGATAATTGTACTTAAAATTAAAATATTTAGAATATTAAAATAATTTTATTAAGTAGGTATTGATGTAAATTAAGGTAACTAGGAACCAGATACTTTTTTAGAGGAACGAAAAAAAGAACGAGTTCTTTTCTTATAGGAACGAGGAATTGAACGAATTTCTATTTATACTAGAGGAACGAGGAATTGAAAGAATTCCTAAATAAAAGGAATTTTAACAACACTGAGAATAGGTATATAAATTATGTATTATATTATGTTATATTTAAATTGTAGTATTATATATTAATATTTGCGTTTCCAACGCTTTTAGAAATTGTTTGTAACTATGTATTTTAACAATATTTGAATGACAGTAAGAAAAAATAATGTGGAACCTTCTATTCAATTTTCATGTATTTTTTCCTAGCCAATTTTTTTTATCAATAATTATAAATAAAAATTAAAAATCGAATATTTCAAATGCTTATAAATTGCTTAAAATAGATAAAATATTAAGCAAAAAATAACTACTTAAAGAATATTCCAATTTTAACAACTGGTAAAGATTTCAAGTATCTACGACTTATGCTTTTTGAATAATAACAAATATTTAAAATAGTTTGAGAATAAATTATTTTAAGAAATTTTGTAAAAATGTGAACTTCACACAGTCATAAAAAATATTTTCTGAAAGTCTGGGAGAAATTTTATTAAAGATATTTGAAGAATACTTTATGGACAATCTTGTGTTAAAATTTTGAACCTTAAGTATAAATACCAAAAATTTGATGAATTTTCAACTACAAAATAACTTGTAAATCATTGCGTATTTGTCATATTTCATAAAAATTTGAACTTTACGGGCCTATAAAAAAAATTTACGTCACACAAAATTCGATTTTTTTTTTTAATTACGATAAGTACAACTTATAATAAACCTTGTAGTTTTCATAAGTTTTTGGACAACCAAACCTTTTTTGTGAAAAACGTAGTTCGTTAAAAAGCAGTTTTGCCTAAAAATTCCCGTTTTTTCGTAATTTTTTTATGGTTTTCCCAACGCTTTTGAAAAGCATTGAAAATATTTAATTTTAACGTGCCAAGTGTCATCTATATTCACTTTACTCTAAAAAAAAAAAATAGACGAAGCCCATTCTTTTTATATAAAGTCGGGTAAAAATATAAATATATTAGCACCCGTGGACTAATATATATAAATATATGTTACTGTGAATGACCGCAGTTGGTGAATACTGTTAAGGTGAATACCGGTTAATATCGTCGTACACCAAAGTCATTGGTGAATGTTGACTTATTGATTAAATTTGTGATCTTAGTAAACATTCACTAGTGAATGTCGACATTAATACAACGATATTGGTAAATGTTGGTAATGCCAATATTATTTAATCTAATTTAGGAATAACGGAAGGGTCACAATTATTAAACAAAAGTTTCAGCCGGCTAATATTGGAAAAATTGTCCGTATTCGAGTTCCAGATGTTGATCGTTGTAAAATGGATCCTCAAAATATTTTAGATGTAGTATTATATATAGTAGATAATGATTTTTATAAATTAGCTACCAAAAACGGTGTTATAAATCGATTATACACCAGAAACCAGTTTTCAGTGTGTAAAAAAAATTAAATATCAATCACTGATGTACAAAAGGATCAACAAATTTCTTTAAGACAAGCTTCTACATCAAATTCAATAATTGGTGGGCAAGGGATAAACAAGATATAACTGTAAAACAAAGTATACTACAAAAAAGTTTAAATGTAGAAATATTAACATTTTATGTAGTCAATGTCATGCTGTAATACATAATATTATAAAATAATCATAATTTAAATACCTAATAATAATACAAATATAATATAGTATAATATTGTTTAATAATAACACTTAATAGTAATAATTTTTTTGATTTAATTAAATACAATATGTTGTTTCTACTTTATAATATAATATATATTAAACTATAGTACTTTAATAATGTACTTTTAATAGGTAATGTACTTATGTCAACATCAAGCAAAATCATGTTGTGTATGTCAACATTGACCAATATCCTAACGTAAATGTCAACATCCACTAGTAAATATCCGTATTATTTTAATTTTTCAACATTCACCAATTTATTAGATGTATGTTGACATTCACCAATTGCGGACATTCACAGTAACATATATATATATATATATATATATATATATATATATATTATACATAATGTAAATTACATTTATGAAAACATAATACAGTACGAAATATCTTGAAAATATTTTTTTTATAAGGAAAAAAAGTTTATGGTTAACAACAAGTAATCGAAGTTAAAAAAAGAATGTGATTTTTGATGTTGTCTATATATTTCACCCGTGAAAAGTCAATATCTATATAAATAAAGCTTTAATATTCTTATAGCCCCGAATCACTCAGAACACTCAATTTATTTCACATATTTATTTTTCGAAAAAATTATAACCACTAAAACTGCATTCTTTAAAATTCAGTGATTACGTGGGTATATAATTATAAACCAGAAATATACACATGAATAATTTGCTATTTACGAAAACCAATTTTCTATTATAATGCTTATGCTATTCAGCTAATTGTTGGCATTCATTTCATGTTGATAATGCAAAGTGGGTGGACCGAGTTTGGTGACGTGAAATGTAGAATTGTAGACGTGTATAAGATTCTAATATAAAAATGTTAAAATCAGCGTAAATCACAATTGGTCGAGCGTTGGCTATTAGACACTCGATCGCTCGTGCGCGCACCACATCTACCACAATGCCAAATGCCAGTGCACAATTAGGGGTCCGCAGTCTGCGGTGTGTTGGCCAACCACTATATATTATATATAGTATATAGCAGGGGTCGCCAACCAGTAGATCGTGATCGACTGGTCGATCTTTCTAGGCATATAGCTCAATCGTTATAAAAATTAATTTTACCATTATTGGTCGATCGCGTAATAAATAATCCAATCGGATAATGTATATATCATTATTATTATGAAGAAACAATAAATTATTATTCTTTGGAGCTAAGACCTTTTATTTATTTTTTGTTCACCAAAAACATTTTTAAGACCTAAGTTATCAATTATCATGGATGTAGATCACCAAAGACTTAAAATTTCTAATATAGCTCACTTGTTTAAAAAGGTTGGCGACCCCTGGTATATAGGATACAGTAATACAATGAACCTTTTTCAACGAGGGCCGTGTATAATATAATGAAAACAATATTTTCTTGGCGCGTTAACAATACATAAAAACGGGTGGGCCTCGCTTTGCTGTACAGTTGGGGGTGGAGTGTACCTCGTTTATAGGATAGGTCATTATTACAATGGATTTGTTAAATTTGAATGCAATAATATATATATATATCATTGTATACGAATAACGAATCTGAACAGAGTTAATATGTTTGTCTAAAATGTGTATATAATAATATAGTATTTTATATTTAAATTGAATTTTAATGCAATTTCGTAAAAATTTAAATTTAAAACAGTCATAAAATTTTTTCTTTTAAGTCTGGTAGAAATTTTTTTATATATTTTTGAAAGTGAGCTTATGGACAACCTAGTGTTAAAATTTTGAACCTTAAGTATAAGCAGAAAAAATTTTATGAACTTTCAACCACAAAATAACTTGCAAATTATCGCGATTTTTACATATTTTATACAAATTTGAACTTTATGGGCTTATAAAAAAAATTTGAGTGAAACCATCTCCGATATATTTTAGTTACAATTAGTGTAACTTATATTTAATCCTTTAATACATTTAAAGAGTTTTCGGACAGACAAAAAATTTTTATAGATATTTAAAAATAAAAAACTTACAAAAATCGAAAATTTTAATTGTCTATAAATAAGTCAAAATATGTCAAACTTAACCATGTATAAAAAAGGTCAATATAAAGATTTGATGAAAATTTCAAGTTGTTGCGGTTTTTCGTTTTTGAGATAGAGCATTTTAAAAAAACCGATATGATTTGTCAGTCTAGAATTTTATATATTATATTATATTTTACATGTAATTTTATGTCAATATTCACTGTTCAAATGCTTATAAAAAGAAATTGTGCTTATAGATTTTGATGATTTTTGAATGACAATATAAACTATTTGTGTGGAATCTTCTATTAAATTTTCAAGTATTTTGTATCAATCAATTTTTTTTTATCACCGATTATAAAAAAAAAATGTAAAAAATTCAAAATTTTTAAATGCCTATAAGTGGCTTAAAAATCAATATAATATTTTGAAAAAAAATATGACATAGAGAAAATGCCTATCTTAACAACTAGTGGAAATTTCAAGTTTCTGCGACTTATACTTTTTGAATTATAACAAATATTTAAAATCGTTTGACCATAAATCACTATTTTATGCAATTTCATAAAAATATAAATTTAAAACTGTTATAAAATTTTTTCCTTTTGGTCCGGTAGAAATTTTTTTATATATTTTTTAAGATTAGCTTATGGAAAAACTAGTGTTAAAATTTTGAACCTTAAGTATAAACAGAAAAAATTTTATGAATTTTTATCTATAAAATAACTTGCAAATTATTGTGATTTTGACACATTTTATACAAATTTGAGCTTTATGGGCTTATATAAAAAATTTGAGTGAAACGATCTCCGATATTTTTTAATGACAATAATTTTAACTTATTATAAACCTTGTATTAAATTTTCAAGAGTTTTCGGTCAGTCATTTAAATTTTATGTGTTTAAAAAAAAAAAAATTACAAAAATCGAAAATTAAATTGTCTATAAAAAAGTCAAAATTCTTTGAAAACTTAACCATGTATAGAGAACGCCATTATAAAGATTTGGTGAAAATTTCAAGTTGTTGTGAATTTCTGTTTTTGAGTTAGAGCATTTTAAAAAAATGTAGTTTGTAAAAACGTGATTTTGCGTAAAATTTCCATTTTTTTCGTAATTTTTTTATCGTTTATTTAAAAAGTATTGAAAAAGTTGGATTTTTGACTTGCCCAAGTACCATCTACATTCACTTTCCTTTCATAAAAGTTGCTGTCTAAGAAAATCGAAGCATTTTTACTACCAAAAATCGTGTCATCAGACACAAAAAAAAAAAAAATAAAAAAAAAACACACATCATTGTAATAGATTCCATCACTCCGTTCAGAATCTTAAAGATGTTCAACAGAACGTTGTATAGGTGGTACCGCTCGTATAGTTTATTTATGACGGATGTCACAGTAGATTTTGTTTGAGGCAATTATATATTAGAATACTATTTTGGTATATTTATTATTATGTTTTACTATTTTGTACTATGAATAATTAAATAGGTACTTAATAGTAACTAATACACTCAACTGAATATCATTAATTATACAATACGGTCAGTCACAGCTTACGTATTTACATTTTACAATTGGACCATAGCCAAAAATGCTATTAAATATTTATTTGGCTACGAAATAAAGATAGGTATACCCATACTCCATTAAAAGGGTGCTTTAATTTGCATTCGATGATTGCGTCATGCTAATAAAAAAAATGCCGTAGTTAATTGTGGGATGGAGGGCTTTTTGATGTTTAATGTCATAGTACATTATTAACGCTTGGGCGCCTATGCCTATGGGGGAAGTCATATGTCTGTCCACCCGAAAAGGCTTTACTTATAAAGTGTCCTTATATTGGTTACCAAGACATAATTTTTAAACATGTAAACATCATGATACAACCATAATTATTATACACTGTGTCTAAATCACCGGGCGCACGGATTGATATAATAGATCACTGGGTGGGCATGAACCACTTCTTCTTTTCCTTATAGGACTTAGAGCGGTCCATTCAGGACCATCACCGCTTCTAACTCGCTCTTCCATCTTTCCCTGTACAACACCACTCCCATATCCAGCGATGGATTGATTTTCTTCAGGGTTTTCTTTACTGTATCATACCATCTCTGCTGAGGTCTACTTCTTGGTCTTTTCCCGGTCAGATTGATGAACTACTTACAATGTAAGTTAAATGTAATATACAGTTGATTTCGCATAATGTGGGCACCGATTAATATGGGCAAAATGTTCTGGTCCCTGCAATACAAATGTATACTAAGTTATATGTAATAATTTATACAAGGTTAAAAAGAACTGCATAATATGACCACCCGATTCGGTTTATGTGGGCAATTTTTATTTTATCATAGCATTAGAATACACACATATATATAAATAAAAAATACAAATACAATTACAACTAGCCACATCAAATTTCATTGACATCAAGCAAGTGAATAAGATAAAAGAAATGTCATTAAGAAAAATTGTCTCTTCTTTAACTAGAGGTCAATGGTTTTTTAGCCGTTATTGTAAAGGTAAATGTAAAATTAAAAAATGTGCTTGTTTTAAAGTTACTTTCAAATTTTATTCTCGTTGTCATAATTCACAAGCTTGTTTAAATAAATAATAGTTTGTATTAAAGTACTTATATTTGTAAAACAATTAATAGATCGTTTTTTTCTTTTCTTTTTGACAATAACAAAAACTGATAAACAGCTTATAAAACAGATAATATCTAAATATATTATTGTGACTGTCGTATATGATAGAATAGATCGTTCTTTTAGATTTTTTAAGCTTTTTTAATTTTCGCTATTCGGACATCCAAATGACGGAACAAGTTCCGTTGATGACAGTTTAGGTATCTATTTCACAAAATATTATCCATATTGTGTAATTAATTGAAGTGGAGAAATCACGGTTCCATTTCGTGAAATGGATGCAATCATTGTCCATTTCGTGAAACGTACAACAACGCGATATGGATGCGACATAATCACTAAGCTAATGTTCATCATAAGTTTTATAATACTGCAACACTTTATATTACTGCTGTAAAATGATAAATTCCGTAAAAATAAACAAATAAATAAAATCCAATGCTTTGTTCCGTGCAGGTCATGATGTATATGTTGTATATGTGTGTGCGTGCAATACGTATAATATGGTATATACATCACAAAGTTACACGGTTACCATTGTGCAGGTTTCCTCGCAATAGGCGTGAGTATAGATTACATTATAGTAATCGTTACCGCCGCAACGACGCCAACCACTACTTATGGTTCCGTACACATTCATACACGATAACCGTATCTAGTAGAAGACGTTCATACTGCGCTAACAAGAAAAAATAATAATATTGTATCTACCTCTACTATGCGTTCGGTCAGCTTTCGGCTATATAAAACCACTACTTTCTTACGTGCGGATAGTGTTGTAAGTTTGGATTTAAATCTCTCTCTCTCTCTCTCTCTCTCTCTGTCTCTGTCTCTGTCTATCTCCAGTGGTATTACTACATGTATGCCGTATATATAAAAAAAATATTATTTATTTAACAATTGTTTAAATACATTTCGTGATTTTTTTTTTTAATGTATATTGTACTTTAATTATATAGGTAGGTAATTTACATAACACACATTTCTATCCATTTTTCACTGGCCAATGATGCTGATATGAATACAAATAAAATAATGTTACAGTTTATACAATGTACAATTTATACAAATGAATAATAATGCACTTTAAACATCTTATTTTTTTATTTCTTCCACACAATTCATCGCTAACGATACACCGCGGTGTTAAATTTATTGAGTAACTGATAGGATTAATTGACTTTGAGTCGTATACATTTATTTATAATTCGACTGTGCTGGAGAACAAAAAAGTATTCTGCAGCATCGTTATAGAATAAATGTAATTTCGTATACCCTTGAGCCTTGAGGCCTTGACTCTTGCCAATGGCCAATGCCAATATAATACCTAGTGATAAAGTATAAGTGTATAACTCAAGAGTGTAGACTTTTATCTGTACATTTCGTTGTTTTAGAGGGATTATGTTTGCAACTTAGAGAGGCTTCAATACATATATATAATTTATCTTTTGAATTATTTAATTCAGTTAATTTTTTACTGTTTTTCTGGTTTATACATTAATTATTATAATACGTATACTGCGTGTTCGTTATGTATATTTGGAAATGAAAACACGTACGAATTATATTCGCATTCTCGTATTACCCCTACGGCCCTACATCAATAATTATAAATTGCAATGTAACATCCCTATGTCTTATCAAAATGAGCATGCCTCATTAAATTTAAGAACAAGCCACTTGTCTGTTTCCATATTGTATAATGAACACATGTGCATAATAAAATACTCGTAACATGAAAATTTGAAAACGCAGCCATAGGTTTCAACATCTGAAAAGTCAAGTTATGCATTTTGTAGTACAAAACCCTTATCTTAATTTAATCTCAATTTATTTAAAAAAGAACCTAACATTGACAATTTAATATGTTTGGAATAGCAATAAAAATATAATTAATAAGATAATATAGTTTCAAATAACCATAATATTATAAAAAGTTCCATACCGGAGAAAAACCGTATTCATGCGAGTTGTGCCCGAAGACATTTCTACGAATAGCAGTTTGAAAATGCATAAACGGGTTCGTGCTGGACAAAAACCTTATTCATGTGCGAGCTATGTTCGAAGACATTTCCTAGGAATGACAATTTGACAGTTCGTATTATGCGAGTTCATACCGTAGAAATATTGTATGCATTTGACTGGTGCCCGAAAACATTTTCCAGGAGTGGCCATTTAAAAATTTATATGCGAGTTCATACCAGAGAAAACAGTGTTCGTGCGAACTGTGCCCTATGACATTTTCTACGAATATAGTAGTTTGAAAAGTCATATGAGAGAAAAACTTTATATGTGCGAATTGTGATAATACACTACATGGCTGATTTAGATTAAGGAAAACCATTTACGTTTGACGGGTACTTGATGTAATTTCTATAAGTATAATATACTACATTTATATATATTACCTGAATGTTCACATGCATAAGCATTTGGAAATGCACCCTTCACGTATTTTTAAATTATGTTTATGGGACATAAAACTAGACTATAAGGCCGTTATAATTTTACGACTTGCACATTTTTTCAACTTAATTATCTTAGGCATGCGCAACATTAATTTACTTTTTTTAAATGGGAGCCATTATTTTTGTTATTATAACATTCGAGTTTCTCAGCTTTTTTTCAATTATTTTTGATTTATTAACTTTTGCTTCAAGTTCAATACTAACATATTTCTAAATAAAAATGTATTATATTAATTTGAACGTTTTTTACCCTTTGACCATCAATACAATCATGTAAACGACGTTCAATTATAATAAATTAACTATAACGAGTAGAAACATGTTAGGTTTTTAAATATATAATTTCATAGTGTGTATAACATTAATCATGAATGTATCACGGTGTTTAGAAGGTAACATAAAAACAGTTCAAACTTATATTAGCATATTCATTTTTTTTATTATAATTGAAAAATTTAAAATATATCTCATTTACCTAGTCAATGTCGAATTTAGAATAAAGTTGATAGATTAAAATTACTTGAAAAAAGTCGAGAAATCGAATGTAATTTGATGTGAAAAATGAAAACATACCTAAATTAAATATACAGCTACGGTACTTTTCATTATATATACGTTATTAGTATTTTCTAGAAATTACGAGAAAATATATTAAAATACTGATATATGAATATTTTATAATAGTACATTCTAAATGATTGTAAACATTAAATTATTGGTGAATTACTTATTTTGCTAAATGTTAAAACAAAACTCAAAATTAGTAAATGATTAATGTAAATGTTAGTAATAAATGCAATCAATTATATTTTGTATGCACTTGTTTAAAACGTATACTATTCATGTTCCATATAAAATGAAGCAAATGAAATAATATATTTATATAAAATTCTCGTTTGTAAAGGTCCAGACAGATAATACTATTTGGCGTATATGATCAACAAAAATTCTATAGTATTTTAAATTATAATCAACCAACATTGGTACACACTTGAAAATCGAACACTAATTATGGAGATAAATCGATTTTATTACGTAAGATTTAATTTTTTTTTTTAATAAATAAATTATAACATTATAACACTGTACTAAAATTTTTAATCAATTCCATTGTATATAGTTTTTCTAATTGGTGCTGTAATAAAAAAAATAAAATTTATTATCAATTTCTATTCATGTTAAATTGCCTTAATGCTTTATCGAAGTATATACTATAATCTACAATGACGTATAACAATGGTAAACAATGACGAATAGTCCTTTTGAGACTATTATGCTATGAATATTATATTACCTATTACATAAACAAATAAGAAAAGAAAAATCTTTAGTTATTGTATAACATTATATTTTCTTATATTGTTGAAAAAGTAAATTATAATCTAAAACTTATAACAAACGTTTTTTTATACAGTAGATAATAGATTATTTATAAATGGTTACACGTTATGTACATCACTCCAAATGTTAACTAAATATAATATGCCTATTATAGGAAATGCATTTCTCAAACTATATCAAGCTAGATAACACAAAATATGTCTTCCGGTGAAGATAATTTTTTTCTCCATCGATTATATTTTTAAAGACTGCGCAACACACATTTTTTAAAAAGATAGATTATAAAACGAAATATTACGAAATTAACGGTGAAGAAATATGTGTGAACAAAATATTGTCTTATATTATTAACAAACGTCGATATTAGGTACATACAATTTGCATTCATTTTTTTTTTTTTATCATATTTTAATACATTTACATTATTGATGTGAATATTATCGCAAAATATTAGGAATCATAATTATATTGTTCATTATACTTACTTATATGTAACTATCGAACGGATTTTTATGTAAATCCACATATTTATTGTAATAAGCTATTTAAAATTTGATAAAAAATATTCCCGCTATAGATCATTTTTCTTAAAACAACACGGATTGTATTTTACTGTTTTCATCTTTTTTTGCATACTTAAGAGGATGCACATCCGCATGTTTCGTCTAAAAAACGTAGAACATAGCTAAAACTAATTTTGTGCTGTCTTGATCAATCTGAACTTAAAATTAAGAACATTATTTGTAACTCCACGGACTTTTTTCACAAAATTTTAATTTTTAAGCTAGTTATGAAATTTTTTTTAAATTGTAATTGTATTATTCATAATATATTGTTTATACTGTGGTTTTTGTATTATTATAATACGTAATTTCGTAATTTTTCGTATTTCATTATGGTTCGATAAATGATATCGTGATTCCCCTAACTCAACAATAGTTTGTACAGGCTTTCGGGCCTCGATAAATGAAACATATTAGAATCCTTATTCGAAGTGTATCCGATTTAGTGGGCATTTTTTACTACTCTCGATGACCACGATTATACTTACCGAACCATGGTCATCGCGTCGTATCGTACATTTTTCAAGTCGTGGATTCATGGATAATTCACATTTGACCAATTAACCACGAGTGTAATCTATTATTCATCGTAATCCAAATACGCACTTTTAATCTATTATATTACCTATGTAAATACTTAGGTAATTAAATAGGTAATATATAAAATATAAATGGTATACAAAATACAAATTAATCAATTAATCATATTGCACTTTTTATTTTTAAGATATATTATATACCTACATACCTAATCACGAAGTTCATTATAAGTTCCTAGCGTTTTAAAACCCGCGGGTGGACTGATATACTTTGAGGTAAAAATGGTAAATCATCGTATGCATCGTGCGTGATTTCTTAGGATGGCTTAAATCAGATTATAAATTATATTCATAATTAACGTCATCAACGACTTAATACCGGACACCAATTTATACATTCCACGTACGCCTTATTTTCACGTTGTAGTAGCACGATTTTCATTACTAGTAACGCGCTCTGACGGACTTTGTTTATAACTATGACAGTTTTAAATATTACTATATTAAAAACTCGCTTAACAATTAAAATCTCGTAAAAAAACCTCCCTGGTGCCACAGAAAATGTACTTAACTTTAAGTTCAGATTGGTCTGATTTAAAATCCAACCACACAAAATTAGTTCTAGTGAACGTAGATTTGCTATGTTCTACGTTTGTAAGACGGAGACAACACTCGCGGATCCTTTTAAGTATTCATCATACGTAGCCGAGTAAACACCGTGTCTGTGGTGTCTGCCGTTGAATTACATTTTTATATAATTTAAATATGCTTATATGCTTAACTCCAATGCCTTATATAGTTATATGAGTACAACAGTTTTTATATAATAACGAAATATAGTTATTCAATAAAACCACTGTGGCTTATATATTTACAACAGCATAATAATATTACGACAGTGTTTGATGATATGTATGATATATATATAATTTCTCTAATTTATACTATAGTTAATTATTTACTGTTGTTCTCGTTTATACATTAAGTATTATTTTACGTATACTGTGTGTTCGTTATATATATGGAAATGAAAACATGTACGTATATTATATTCGTATTTTCATACTACCTACCCATAATATATCAGTAATTATAAATTATAATGTAACATACCTATGTCTAATCAGTATGTCTCATTAAACCACGATGTTATTTTCCAAAATGATTTAATTTTATTATAATTGATATTATATATATTATATTAATTTATAAAATAACTATAATAATAATTACATAATATATACACATAGGTACAATGGAGTTCCTAGAAGATATATACATACTACATATACGTCGTATATTTTCAACATTATTTTGAAAATTCACGGTTATACTCTACGTATATACTATCAAGCAGATCGTGAAGAAATATAAATTATAATACAACAATTGCTTAGATTTTGGACTATTTTTATTTTTTGATCTAGTTTAGTATGATTAAATTTTTCTTTTTGTTGATATTAACACTCATCCATCCCTCGAGTACCACCACCGTAAAAATCATAAAAAATATTATATTGAGAGACTCGTTGACGTGTAGAACACTTTCGACAAAATTGAGGGGAACACAACTCTCTTTGTGTATATATATATATATATATATAATATTATCGGTTCAATAGTCATAAAATAACGGATAGTAATAAAATCGGTAATTGTGGGGTGCGTAGTGTAATAACGTAAATTAATACCAAAACGTTTCACATCTTCTGTTAAATCACAGAATAAACACCGAAAACTAATATAAAGATACATAACGGCCATTGATTAATTTAGAACGTATTTTTCTAAATAAATGTCTTTATTTGTCAAAACATTACAGCACGGCAATCACGGTGAAATATAGGAAAATTAAAATTGTATACGATGGGAATTAGTATTTTCCTATTTTAGATTCTGAATGGAGTGATGGAATCTATTGATTTTACAATAATGTGTGTTTTTTTTTTTTTGTGTCTGAGGACACGGTTTTTGGTAGTAAAAATGCTTCGATTTTCTCAAACAGCAACTTTTCTGAAAGTAAAGTGAATCTAAATGGCACTTGGGCAAGTCAAAAATACAACTTTTTCAATTATTTTTAAAAAAATCGAAAAAAACGATAAAAAAATTACAAAAAAAACGGGAAATTTTACGCAAATTCACGTTTTTACAAAATACAATTATTTAAAGTGCTCTAACTCAAAAACGAAAAACCGTAACAACTTGAAATTTTCACCAAATTTTTATATTGGTGTTCTCTATACATGGTTAAGTTTTCAAAGTATTTTGACATATTTTAACTTATTTATAGACAATTTAAATTTTCGATTTTTGTAAAATTCTTTTTTTTAAACATCTATAAAATTTTATTGGTTGACCGAAAACTCTTGAAAATTTAATACAAGGTTTATAGTAAATTAAAATTATCGTTACTAAAAAATGTCGGAGATCGTTTCACTCAGATTTTTTTTATAAGCCCATAAAGTTCAAATTTGTATAAAATGTGTCAAAATCACGATAATTTGCAAGTTATTTTTTAGATAAAAATTCATAAAATTTATTCTGTTCATACTTGAGGTTTAAAATTTTAACACTAGGTTATCTATAAGCTACTCTTCAAAAATCTTTAAAAAAATTTCTACCGGACCAAAAGGAAAAAATTTTATGACCGTTTGAAATTTAAATTTTTACGAAATTGCATAAAATAGCGATTTATGGTCAAACGATTTTAAATATTTGTTATAATTCAAAAAGTATAAGTCACAGAAACTTGAAATTTTTACCAGTTGTTAAGGTTGGTATTTCCTTTATGTCATATATTTTTCAAAATATTATAATGGTTTTTAAGCTACTTATAGGCATTTGAAATATTCGAATTTTTACATTTTTTTTTTTACAATCGGTGATAAAAAAAATTGACTGATATAAAATACTTGAAAATTTAATAGAAGATTCCACACAAGTAGTTTTTATTGTCGTTCAAAAATCCTTAATATCCATAGGCACAATTCTTTTTATAATCGTTTGAACAGCGAATATTGATGTAAAATTACATGTAAAATATAATTTATATTATAAAACGCTAAGCAGTTGCAACATCCGCCACAGGCTGCGCCACCGGTACCAAAAAACGCCCATTTTTATCTTCCATGATATTTTTAATTTCCTTTTCGTTAAACTTACGCTCAACCTAGCTTTGCTTTCACTATCTATTATTTATAAACACATTTATTTACAACTATTATAACTTTATTGTGAATTTTTCCGCCTGCTGTTTTCAAAATCACCATTTTTTTGTACAATACAAAAGTTGTATAAATTGTGTGTGCGGTACTGCTAAACGCTCATTTTTCTCTTTCATGAAATTTTTCTATACGCTCAGCCGATTCAAAACCCCGTCGTTATAGCAATTATATATATATGTGTGTATGAAAAATGTTACTGCTGCTGCCTCCGATGTTCCCTATCGCGTTATCTTTGTTTATTTGAAAATCTTATTGTCGTTGAATGTGAGTATCATTATTTTATCGTTTTGTTTGGATGACACATACATCGGGTTTTACGTTTCGAACACCGTACACCGTTGTCTTATACCAGTACATGTGTCGTTCGTATATTTGACGCCGTTATTTCCCGGCCCCCAAAGTTGGATATTTTTTGAACTTTTTTTATACATGTTATAATTGTACACGGTGAACGAACCGTCAGTACATAGTTTTTCTACTATTTTTGTAAAAAAATCGCATTCGTCGTCGTATTAACTACATTTCTATTGTTTTGTGCATTTAATATATTGCATTTGTTTGAATAATTTTGGTTTTTTTCTTAATAGCTACAGTACCTATGTTTTTTTCCTATGCTACAGTTGTCTGTCATACATTGGTATGTTATCCTACGACGAGGTTAGTAAATTTACAATACTTGGTATATTTATATTATTGATTATACATACACATGACTCAAACACAGACAAATTGATGATATTTTATTAGCTGCATAAAGTTAATATTGAGTCTCAAAGTCTGCTTTCCATAGTTGGAATATAATACTTTTTACCTATCATAGTTTTAAATTCATATTTGAATCCCATTTAATGATTGTCATGGGGGCGGCCTATCTTTACACACATAAACTTTGAAGACATTTATACTTAAACTATCAAATAACTCAAATAAACTTGAACATTTTGTACAAGCAAGTAAAATTATTAATGAATCAACATGTTTACTAAATTTTTGTGTATTTAATATATTATTGTTTTTGTTTTGTTCCCAGTACCTACTGTTCCTTTATCCGTGTGACCGTGTCCCCAGCACACAGTAGTCGGTCTTAAATTATTATACTACGATGAAGTTAGTAAATTTACAATCATTCATGTACTGTAATATACTGCAGCGTTTGATAAAATGTATATTTAGTATTTAGTAGTGTTCTGAGAGGTTAGTACTGTCAGTGTTTTTTTATGTTTACTAATTTTTTTTTTAAAAAAAAACGGGTATGTATGAATGTAAGCAGTATTGCTCAACAGTATTCTGATTACAGTAAAGGTAATATTGGTTTAGTTTGTGAGTATATCATATCAGTTTACAGTGTTTATAAGATTTAATATTATAATAATTTTTAGGTGTATTGATACACGGTTGAAAAGTATGTAGTATTTATACAGTCAAAATTAGAATAATCAAACATACAATTATGATACGAATTGTTTCATGATATTTAGTACAGGTATTTACAGGAATATATGCAATACCTATTGCATTTTATGTGCACAGAGTACATAGGTAAATTTAAAACAGTATATTTTTAATATCAACTGTTTAATAAATGCTCAGGTATATATGAATGTAGGTGGTATTGCATTGAATGTGCATGAAAAACACAGTCTGTTTTATCGATTGAATAATTAATAAATACAAATAAGAATTAATAATTTTATTAATGATTCGTTCCAATAAATTTTAATTAAATGTTGTACCTTTTAGGTGTACGATTAATATCATATTGACTGCAGCATTTAATACATTTTATTTGACTTTATAAAATTGGGTTGTTTAAAATTTTTAACTGGCATCAATCATTACAATTGATACATATTACATTATTTTAAATCATAATTTTATTACTTCCGCTATCAGTTCAGTTTTACAATATTTCAGATTTACTATCATTAAATTGTACACTATATCATGCAAAAAGTTAGATTATGCACCGTCAAATTAAATATTAAATTTTATAGAAGTTCCAATTAATCAATTATCAGATTTATATACTTTGTTTAATTTTTTTACAGTACTTCATTCATCATTGTAAATTGTAATTGATACAGAATTTCACTTTTCAAACTATTAATCATTTATTTCACCACTATTTATTTAATATATTATATAAACTTTATACATAACTTATGTTATTGTGTTATATACATCAATCTACCATTTATTTACATGAATTTGGCTACATTCTCATCCCCAATTCAATACTTAATGTTATATTAAAACTTTACTAATTTTATAATGTATTTGTCTTATTATTGGACATTTCAGGCAATTAAATTTGTGTAGTTTTGTTATTAAATGTATTTAATTCATTTTTCAAACTGATACTATTCAATAATAATTATTAGATCTCAATGACTCAAATGGATGCATTCATTCATTCATTCCCCACCTGCATTATACAACCTCAGTGTTTTCCACTACACTAGGGATGTATTATAGCATCTTTACATTTATATGATTATTCTTATTTCCAAAACACATAATAAACTTTTATAACATTTTTTTATGTATATAATACAAACAATGGTTTACAGCCCATTTAGAAAAGATTCAACTTTTTCAGATTAATGATACTGCACTAAGGGAAAATTATAGGACATTAGACTAAAACAAAATCAAATGAAATCCATTATAATACTAATTGAACCAATATATTTTATTTACTGGGTATGTAAATACTAATTAGTATCTATGACTGAAGTATTTATAATATTATTTTAATAATAACTTATTATTGTTATTGTTGTAGGCATGTACTATATTCTATTTAAAAATTTGAGTTAATGTAATTTTACACTTTTATAATAACTGCTTAAAAGTTTGACATAGTGACATTTATTATTACTTCTTATTAATACCTACTTATTTTTATGGATTATTAAAGATCTCATAAGTCAGATAGCTATTGAGTTTTAACCGGCCCGACCTAATGATTCATTCCAATACATTTTTTTTAAATGTTGTACTTATTAAATGTACAATTAATATCATTGACTACAGTAATTTTATTTTATTATATAATATATTAGTATTAAATTGGTTTGTGGAAGTAATTTTTTTAAATTTCTAACTGGCATCTATTATTTAAATTGATGTCCATCATTTTATTACTTTCTTACTTATTCAATATCTTATATTTACATTATATTTGAGATGTACTATCAGTAAATT
>JAIPRK010001773.1:0-43070 GCA_025469195.1 Chaitophorus viminalis
CTTCTGAAGGTGAACTTATAGCTGAATTAGCTAAAGCAAAAGATAATATCAGACGTAAATACTCATCATTAAAACATGGAGAGGACGATGCCCGTTCTTTCGTCACGCAAACGTTAAAACCTATAATCGACCCTCTGGAGAAAATATCAACTATACAGTTAACAAACCAACAAGTATATTCTGTACCCAAGTACGAAGAAGTTAACGAGGAAGCATTTTTAGAAAACTCATTTTCACCAGACATTGAAAGCTGGTTTTATTCTCAAGCTAAAGATAAAACATATGGACCAAAAAAATTCTCAAATGGTACCATTCACCTAGGCAATAAAGAAATCAAATTCATTGGAAACACATTAGTTATTGATAGAGACGCACATATTCTTACACCTGGACTTGTGAGTTTATTATTCTCAAAACATCCGGATCAATATAAAAAAAAACCGGAATTGACGTTACAAAAGCTTTCACGAAAACATTAGTTAATCGCTCTCCCAAACTACTGCAAGTCGATAACGGTAAAGAATTTTATAACAAAACATTTGATGCTTTAATGGCAAAGCATAATATAACAAAGTATTCGACATATAGCACAACCAAAGCATGTACTGTTGAGCGTTTTAACAGGACTCTGAAAAAAAAATGTTTAGAGAGTTTACCGCTAGAGGCTCACATAACTGGATTTCTATTTTACCGATGCTGATAAACCAGTATAATAATTCGAAACATCGAACTATCGGTGCATCACCCATGCAGGCAGACAGTAATCCTACATCCATCGTATTGAAACATCGTAAGATTTCGGAAAATGCGTAAAAATTTAAAGTAGGGGATTACGTACGAGTATCCACCCAAAAAAGGGTTTTTAGTAAGGGATATCTTCCCAACTGGTCTACGGAGATATTTAAAGTTATTAAAGTAAATAAAACTTTATCGGTAACATAAATGTTGAAAGATTATACAGAGAAACCTATAGCGGGTTGTTTTACTCCGAAGAGATATCTAAAACTACCTACCCAGACGATTATTTAGTGGAAAAAATAATCAGGAGAAGGAGAGATCAACTGTTTGTCAAGTGGCTTGGACTCAACGACTCACATAATAGTTGGATAAAAGCAAACGAAATACGAGAATAGCGTCAGTATCAAATTGAATGTGTTTGCAGGTAACAACTATATCCAAATTGAAGCCTGCGTGAATTCACTTGAAGTTTATTCAAAGGATAAACCTACATAAAATGGCTATTATTGATGTTCAATGTATTCTCGGAGTCAATAATAAATATTTTATAAAAGATATGTCTGTATTAGACACTGAAACATGGGCTACTCAACATTGGATATTCAAGCATTCAGCAATAGTACAAGATGAAAAATCTCAACGCACCAACCGATGGTTGAAGACGAGTTATCATGGTCTTTCTCTCGAGGATGGTGATGTAGAATACAGTTAATTGGGAAAAATCTTAAACTCGTTAAAATTCGAGTGTATATATGTGAAGGGATTACAGAAACAGCAGATCATCAAGGAGTTTATACCACACACCAAAGTAATCAATCTAGAAGAACTAGACTGTCCGAGGCTCAATCAACTACAATCTGATGATATTTTACCTTGTTGAATTTTCCATAAACATTTATATTCTAAGCAATGTACGTATTATAAAGTGTTTGCATTAAAAAAGTGGTTTGTAAATAGTTCTTAAGATTTATGTTTTTAATAAATGAATATTGTATTTAACTTAGTCTTCTTTTATTGTTTGAAGAATTATTCAACTAAAATATTATCGGAATTACTTATGTTTATTTGGATTATTCAACTTCTTATATTAATTTACAAAAAACTTTACAAATACAATTTAAAGGGTAGGAATACATAAATATTACAAAATATACATAAGAAACAACATTCACAGTTATAAAAAATATTACAAAATATACATATGAAACAACATTACATTCATGATTATAGAAATATAACTATGAAACAACAAAAAAAATAAAAATAAAAATCATATTGACAATTTAGAAAACAGATTCTTCGTCTACCTCCATCATCTTAAATATTTTATTTTTTTAAAAATTAGGGCTTTATTACAAACTCACTTAATTTTATAGTGACCGTACGGCAGCGTATGTATTTGATCATCTAATACAAATCTTTTATCGTCATAATTATTGAATGTTAATTTATTAGTTTTTAGTGTAATCAGCTGGTGATTGAATGATCGTATGGAAACATTTTCTCTGTATAGGTTAAGTGTTGAATCGACAAACAAACACCGCTTGTGGTCTTCAAACGTCATATGGTTCTTTACCACATGGCCTCTTATCCCCTTTGCTATAATTTTCTCCTGTCCCTCTATAAGGTAAGCGTATGACTTTGCTCTCAATGCTCAGAACTCCGTCATAGTATCACCTTTAGTCTCATCAAAAAACCGTCCAGGAACTTTTTTCCGCTCGGCAACAAAGCAAGGGTGATCAATTGGTAGGTTTGAAGTATCCATTCGATCTAACAAGATTGAATTACTTTGAAGATCTTTATAAAAATCTTCCGTTTCAATGTAGTATACCAACGAATCTGTAATGTATACATATAATAAATTAATATATATAAAGGCGAGTATAAATTTAGATGTAATACCTGTATCTGTATACATGAGTTTAATTCGATCATTCAATGTGCCTGCATAACGTTGTAATGGTAATCGTACATTAAGGTTTTTGAAATGTCTAACACAGCGAAACCTGTAATTATAAATAATTTATAAAATAGTTAAAAATGTTTAATAATAATAAGTACCTAAATAAATGGGTTTGCAAAAGTTTATGATTTTATTTTCAAGTGTTACAGCACCCACATTTTTATCACCATAATCAGTATACGATTTAAATGTTGTTTTGTTTAACAACTTTTGCAGACGTTTTTCATTAGTGACCAATTCTATTTTCAATCTCTTTCTCATAGATTCCATGGTTTTACCTAAATAATAAAAATAATAATAATACAAGTAATATTTATATATACCAAATACAGTATTATTCATTAATTTATAAAAGTCTTTCTCGAACTCATTTGAGGCTTTTTTTCTCATCTCCGTATTAAGATTAATATATTTTGATAACCATGGTGACTGTTGGAACTGTATGACTCTATGAACCTATTAAATATTTAAGAATATATATAGTATATACTAAGCAGAAAAATTATTTTGATATATTTACTTTTTCGACAATCAAGCCATTAGCAATTGCTTGTTGCAAGTTACGATAATGCAATATATAATTATGTTTGGTTTCCACTGTAGCTATTAATTTCTGTTCTTTCGAATCTCGTGGAATACCATTATCAGGTCAAAATGGTAGATATTTATGTTTATCATGAAGATGTTGAGGATATGAAATATCTACTTCATACAAACGACCTATAGGTGCGGTATCCGCCAAGTCATATAACCCATTCAAAGTCGGCTCAACCCACTTAAACCCACCATACGGTATGTACTGGGACATTGCCCATCCACATTAATTATTACCTAAAATTAAATAAATTAATGTCACACATAAATATATTTGTTTTTTATTGTACTCACAGTCCTGATAAACGATCCATGACTTGGGCTTTGTTGGGTCGTAGTCATGTGTTTTGGTGTTATTGGCTTTACCATAACGCACGCTTGCCTGCATAAGACCACCTCGTATACCTAAATCATTAAAATTATTCTAGTTAAAACATTATAATATGTTTATTGTTTTGAATCATACCTTTTTCGAACATGAGAATACAATCAATGAAACATACAATCAAAACTGAAAACCCGGGGCCGTATGATAATACGCCGGGTCGAGATTGTATGTTGACAAACAAATATCTCTAAAATTTTCAAACACATCGGTGAGTAGTAGAACATCAATTTTCAAATATAAATCTGAATAATCGCCGAGTGTTGTACAGTGAAAGTGTTCCCATACTCTTTTCGCGTGTTTGAAATCTTCGTCATTAATCTCCATTTCATTTAAACTACTGTAAAATTCATTTTTCGCTGGTAATGTGGTTTCGATCAACTTTGACCAACTGTTGGTATATTCGTATGGGAAAACACCCTTCCTAGTCACCAAGCTCATGTCTTCAGTATTAAACTCATTGGCTGTTTCACGAAATTTCGACAAGTTCGGAATTATTAAATTCGATGCTAGTGTAGCTAGACTCAACGCCATGAATCTACACATGTCGATGAATTGAAGAGTGAAATTACTGGTTACATATTTCGAAAAAGAAATATATTTCTCCTCACTATTAGGTATAACAGAAATAGGTTTGTCATCATAACCTAGCTCTGTGATTATAAAATGGGCGTCATAATTGGATAAATTGTGAAGAAAACACGGTACGTAAATTGGGGTTTTTAATTTCAAATTGCAATTATTACAAAGTGTTTGGCGGAATCTACCGGATAAATGGTTGTGGTCAGCGACTTTGCGGTTTGTAAAGGAAAAAAATGTTTTGCATAAATTACATCTAGTACACTCTGCATGTGTTCTTTCTTCTTCGGCTGTCATCATTATAGGTGTATTATTATTAAAAAGTTTTGATATTTTTTGTGCTAGCCCCACTACGGTATATACAAAATGTCGTGCGACCTCCTGTCGTGTCTCAGAGCCCCTGTATACTATAAGCAGCTGTGTTAAGCCGAATGCTTCTAATAATTCTCTGGGTATATCATCATCGACTTTGACTTTTATACCGTAACTCATGGGACAATGCTTTTGAAATATATTTGTGCTCTCACCTCTACGTTCAGAAACCGATATTAGTAAAGCCTCAAAATCGGCATAAATCACGATGAGATGTCTTTGCGTCTTATGCCACGCCTTAAACTCCAAAATGGTACCGTCCACGGGCATAACAGGTCGTATCGGCTTATGCGAGCCACATATCCGCCTATGCTCATTGAGAGCCTCCAGCCCACGTGATTTATTATTTTCTCGTGTGTCAAAATGTTCAAAACATCTTTTACATAAAAAGACTCTTTCCTCATGTTGCGTTAATTGTGATCTAACAAGTCTCGAAAAATTAGAAATATATGTATAGTGTTTTTTATCACCCTTTTCGAGTAATAACAAATCGAAATGAGTATCTTTTTCTATGTCAAACACCTTAAGTGGAAATACCTTGTGACTTATCTGCCTATTATCCGTACACTTTTTAAGCCCGTATACATTCACACTAGTATTTTCATTGTTTTTTTCGAATATTTTTATACCCTCTAGTGAGGTCTGTAACTCTAAACCTTTAAAATTATACTTATTTTCATGAGTGATATAATTCGCTCTTTATGATCCCCGACTACATGTTTTGCAATTATAGCACATTTAAAACTGAACATGTCTGTACTCACAGGATTTATTACAGCCTTTTTACGAAGAATATCTGCCGGTAATTCTATGTACGATGAGTTTATTGTATGCATCTGATTGCAATGTGTATTCATGTCTTGCTAAATTATCTCTCCTGTCGAAATGTTTTAAGCATATGGTGCAGGTGAACATTTTGTTGTAGAAAAATAATAATAAAATAACACGCAAAATAAGTAATAAAATCGCTCGTTTTACTCGCTAAAAAGAGAAAATGTTAAAAGAGTAAGTCGAATTGTGTTCGATAACGCACTATGGCTCGCATTGTGAGTCTGTTGTGAGGCGCGTTCGGTTTTATATTGTAGGTAACCAATGAGAGGGGTTGAAGACCACCTGTATTGAAGAACCAAATAGTACCTATATATGATACATGTTGACCATTTTGACTCGACAAAACTCATGAGGACATTATAATAACAATCACAGTATGTTTAAAATCGATTCTTTACAATAACCAATTGTAATAATACTGGGTCTAAATTTAATCATCCTTTACAATAACCAATTGTAATAATACCGGGTCTAAATTTAATCGTCGCAATATAATATTTGAAGAATAAAAGGAATATCAAGAAAAATAAGAATGTTTATGATTATAAATATGTATTATTTATTATTCAAACACAATTTAATATATTATCCTAAAGGTTTGTATTTATATACATCTAACAGCATCCCATCTATTTTTAGAATCGAAAAGCCGCTCCCCTTTCCTTTGTACTCAGTCTCCTCTTCGAGCAGTTTGGAAAATTCTTCTCCTAATATATTATCGAGCTCGACAAGTTCACTCTCGAAAATTGCCTTAGCCGAAGTTTTGAATGCTCTGTCCACTGTTGAATTGCCGATATGAGGTTTGTTATAAGTCGCTTCCAGTTTAAGATTTATTTTAACAGGAAGAGCTACCGAATTCATTATATCTACAAGTCCAGCCTTACACGAATTTAAGAAAATTGTGTAATTGAATATATATTTATTGTTTTTTTTTATAGAACCAGCGAACTATTTTATTGAAATTACTTTAAATTGGCACAAACCCCTCGGAAATACCAGCCAAATCCAAACGAGTTTTTTTAATTTCTTTTTTAGGACGAGTAATACTGATAGTCATATCTGTGGATATAAGTTTAAATTACTAATATGTTTTAAAATATGAAATAACACACTAATTCTTACCTGTATCATCGTATAAATAAGCATTTTCCACCTCTTCGGCTATCATATTTAATATCGAATTGTTCCCATCATCACCCCATGATTTTTTTGAAGAACTTGAACCACCAGCGGAAACACTGGCAGGCACGTCAGGAACAAATATACCGGGAGCTATTTCTATATGTTTGTTTACTACACGATATATATTAATGATTAAAATATTTTTTAAATTAAATCAAAACATTTTGTTACATACCATGTTTTATTTTCAAAAGTCTATTGAGATTGGATTTGTATCTGAATGTAGAAGTGCATTCACAGCAGTGAAAACTAATATTCGAGTGAATAATTCTATACCTGGTTAGACTATCTTGATGGGAGAACAATTTATTACAAATAGTACATTGAAACATATTTGAAAATTGTTAGCGTTACGAGGGAAAATAAACAGTATTTAATTTAGTGTTGCACCCTGAAGGTTTAAGAACTATACTGAACATAACAAACCTCTGTTCAATACGAAATACATTATAAGACTAAACTCAGATAAAACGGTCGAAGGATTTATTACAGATATTTCATCCCTTTACATACATACTTTCAGATTTTTATGACTTTGACCTGATAACCTGTAGAGACTTAAAATTATATGAGATACCTGGCCATTGTATTTTTCTTAAAGGTTCATCCCTTTACATACTTGCTTTAAGATTTTATGACTTTCTCCATTGATAAACACATGGGGCGACTGACCATTGTATTTTTCTTAAGATTTTAACCTTTTACATAAGTACATGCTTTAAGATTTTATGACTTTCTCCATTGATAAACACATGGGGTGACTGACCATTATGTTTTTCTTAAAGGTTCATCCTTTACATACATAATTTAAGATTTTATGACTTTGACCTAGTTACACCTGATAACCATAGACACTTAACACACTTGTTTACAGTATACACATGTGACAACTTATATATGCTCTGACCAGCATGAGGTTACAATATTAATATATTGTTACACGTACCCGCAGAACCGTTAAAATTACAAAGATTTATAAAAATAAAAATAAAATTAAAGAGAAAAATGTATGTATAAAATTATTAATATAAATTAAATAATTGATTTACATTTTGTTCGTATTCATGAAATGCATTTGATAATGATTGGTCCTCTTCATCGCGAATGAGCTGTTCCAGCCTTATCGACTCTGTAAAACAATAATCATCATCTTCATCTTCAGCGTTACTCCACATGACTTCCATCACAGGATGTATAACATGGTGTCTCGGTGATGGTGTTAAAGTAGCTTGGGTACTTGCATAGCCGCTATCAATAGACTGTGTCTAAATTATAGTGAAATATATTATTTATTTATTTATTTATTCATTTATTTCTATTTGAACTTACCATAAAACCAAATTGAAAATTTTCTACTTCTTCCTGTTCAAAAACGAAAATTGCTGACATCGGAGATGGCGTAAAAAAATGAGGTTCCTCAAGAATACCGTTAAGAATCCTAAAATATTCCTCACTTCCATATTCTGGTGTAAGCATCTGTATTATAGATTTATTATTTTTTATGTATTTTTAATATTTAATATTTTATATAATGAAATATACTTACGTTTCTTTAGTGTGTTTAACCGCTGAGTTACTACAAGAGTTAACGTATGATTCACTTTACAGAATATAGGATGAATGTAGGTGTCTGTATTACTAGCTGCGCCAGTACGTACTAAATAATCTGATAACTCGCTATCGTGTATATTTGGACCAACATCCAATATTTTTCATGGAGATCAGTCGGTTGGAGGCCGAGAGGTAGGGGATGATTTGGCAGGGTAGTATTGGTCATGGGTAGAGGTGAGAGGGATGCCAACAAACGGTTATGGTACCCGACGGTGACAACTGGTTGGGTAGGGTAGTATAGATCATGGGTAGTGGGTGGGGTATCGTTCGGGGGTGGTGGGGAAGGAGATGATGTGTTGGTACGGCCGCCGTGAACCGCGTCATTCGGTCGGTTGGAGTATGAAGCGGGGTACCACATCCACACATCCTCAATGATGCGGTCCCAGAACCTACCAAAATACCCTACTCATAAAATTATATTCACAAAACATACCGTAGTTCCCCACACCCGTGGAAACTGAACAGCCCCGTTTTACTGTCGATCGCTTACTTAAGTATGCCTTCTACGTTTTGAGTCAGCAACCTTTTTTCTGCGATCGGTGAGAATCGGTCTTTGTTCGTTAATATTAGATTTAATATTTTTTTTTTTTTCAACAGAAAATTAATATGCATACGTTAGATATATAATACTTTATATATTTACAAATGTTTCCTTTATATATAACATAAGCTTATTTGACAAAATTTTTATCGTGATTTTACAACAAAATAGTCTTAAAGATGATATGGGAGCGGGTTTGGATGAAGTGACCGTGAAAATCCTAAAACACATAAGCAAATACATAGTGGATCCTCTTGATTCATATATAATTTAAGTCTAAAGCGATGTATTTTCCCGGATAAACTAAATATAGTGAATATTAAACCTATATTTAAGAGTGGGGATAAAACAAATATGAACAACTACAGGCCAATATCCATGTTAAGTAATTATTCTAAAATTTTTGAAAAAATTATTAAAGCAAGACTAATATCTTTCTTAGAAAAAAATCAACTTTTATCAAAAAATTAATTTAGCTTTAGGATAGGGTGGAGTACTGATAATGCCCTTTATGAAGTTACCCAGTTTACATGCGTCTTCGGATCGCGTTAAATGAAATATTGTTATCTTTGTTAACTTTCGGCAACTACCAATCTCGACCAGATCGCAGTGATGATGTCCGTCAGATAGGGGTTTTGATCAGTGTTGCCAGACTTTGGAATTGTAAAGATCATATAATCTTATCTAAAAGTTAGTATTTTTCGTTGAAAGATCGTACAAAAAAAATTTTCTCATATTTTTAAATTTATATGTATATTTGCCGAGTTATGGCCATTTGAAAATTTCACCTCCACTTTTTGGAAATAGGAGTTGCAAGAGTCAAGTCAAAGTTTTATGGTGCCTATCCCGAACAAAATTCATCTCTGAGTGGTAGTCAATAAGTACGTGGAAGTACAGTACCATATGTCTATATAGTAAAATACTAAATAGTTTTACGTGATAAATATTACTTTATTTTAGACATTTAGTTATCAGTACTAACGTACAATACATAAATACGTATATATATTCGTCATAACATATTGTATTCTATATTTTCTATAATAAAAATTAACATAACCCTAAATAGGCTTTAATAATATACTATAATACCTTATAAGTTATAAGTACAAAATAGAATAAAATAGAATAGAATAAATGTTGAGCTCTGAAGCCAAACTGTTCTGATCGAATTATAGGTGTGGTGTATATTTTTTTGATGGTCTTAAATACTTTACACATGGTGTTTAGTAATGAGATGGGTCTATGGTTGGATAGGATTTTCGGATTATTTCTGGCCTTTGGAATTATAACTATGTTTCCATGGTTTTAGAAAGTTCTCCACTTGAACACTACCATTGAATATGGAGCATAGTTATGCGATGGTTTTAGGAACAACGTTTATTAAGGCGCAGTTTGTGATTCTGTCGGAGCCTGGAGCTTTACGGTTTGGAAGTTTTCTAATAACGTCCTAGACTTCATGAGGGAAAAAACATCGACCTGGGGTGTGAGAGATTTTTATGTTGTTTGATTGAATTCCTGACTTGTTCACCCATTGAGCTGGTAGTTGTCGAGGTTTTAAATTAATCTTCCATTGTGTCGGCGAAAATTTCGACTTGGGTGTTAATGTCATAGTGTGAGTTGCCCGTGGTGTCTGTAGAGGGTGTTCTGGAGGACGTTTGTGCAGTTAGGTTAGGTTAGGTCTCAATTTGAAGAGCTTTGACCTGCCATCAGGGTTATTGTCGATTAACACAAGAAAGTTGGTCTATTCACTGTTTCTGTCAGTGGCGTACCGACGGTGGGGGGGTTAGGGGTTTAACCCCCCAAGTAAAATATGAGTAATGATTTTTTTTATGGAATATTATATTTAGGCAAAGTACTAAGTTCATACACAGATATACGTGGTGCGTGTGATGTGTATAATAGGTAATATTTTGTAATCGTAATATTGTTGCTATCTACATTGAATCATGCGATTTGATATAATGATAAATATTATATACCAACTAAACTAATCTACAAATAACCGATCGACGGTTTACCATTATAGGTACTAGCCGATTACACTAATCAACGTGAATACTCGCTGAATTTCATTTTATTTTGAACTCTCGTTCAGAACGAGTCGTTCTGTGTTCAATATTTTTGTATATATACAATTATTTAATATTTTAAACGTAATTAATTTTTTTATTCAATATGAGTGATAAGAAAAGAAAATTAAATAACACTACTCTAACGATGTTTTTCAAAAAAAAAAAAAGGAAACGAGTGAAGACGAAGACGAATCTAATACTTCTAAATTCTATAACACCCGTTGAAAACAATAAAGAAAAAAGCCCAGTTAGTAAACTAAGTATGAATGATAATGATATTGCTAATTATTTTAAATAAACACATACATCAGATGAGTCAAAGTTATCTATATTTAAAGCATTATGGTACCCAGATAAATCTTATCAATTTCTTACTAGTGGAAAACAAAATTTAAAATTTCAATTTAACTGGTTTTCTCAATGGGAGTGGTTAGCTTATTCAAAAACAAACTGACGGAGCTTATTGTAAATATTGTGTATTTTTTTCTTTGCACCATGGCGGTGTAGGAAGTGTCTCACTTAAATCTCTCGTAAAAGTTCCTTTTTCAAAATGGAAAGATGCTGTAGAAATTTTCCGCAATCATGAAATAACAGAGCATCATAAAATGGCTGAACTTCGTGCTCAGAATAGATTAGCTATTACTGAAAAAAAAACAAATTTCGATAGATTTGCAACTAGACTTTGCTTTAAAACTACAAATACAAGATGATCGTTTAAAATTGTCGCCCATAATTGAAACTATAATATTTTGTGGACGACAAAATATTTCTCTTCGGAGGCACAGAGATTCTGGATTACTTGATTTTAAAGAACCGATTGAAAACGACGGAAATGTTCGTGCCTTATTACGATTAAGAATTCAAAGTGGGGATATAAATTTAAATAAACATATATCTACATCATCACTTAATGCAACATATATTAGTCCCAGAATCCAAAATGAAATAATCAATTGCTGTAATAATATAATGGTTAATTCAATTGTTTCAAAGATAAAAGTTGCCGGGGTATTTTCAATATTAGCAGATGAAACAGCAGATATTTCATATAAGGAGCCATTCTCTTTGTGTTCGATATCTAGAAAGTAATACTTTAAAATTACGTGAAGATTTTTTAAAATTTGTTCCAGTAACTAGAATAACGTAAAAAAGCCTCGCTCAAACTTTATTAGCTAATCTAATAAAACTTGGTTATATTGTTCTTTTATGGTTGGACAGGGATATGACGGGGCTGCGGCTATGAGTGGTCGTTTTAATGGTGTACAAGCATATATTAAGGTGCCTACACACTAACTGTGTAACCTAACTGTGCAATTTATCACGTATGACGTCATGTCTGAGCGATAAACGGAGGAAACTGTGCAGTTCTGGCGGATTTTTACGCAGGCTTTAGGCCTGCGCAAAATAGTCTACTTTGCACCGTTAAACGGCGCAGTTAGATCAGTTAATCGAACGGTTTGCACAGTTTTCTCTAGTCGTTTAACGTTTCTGGCCACGCACATCCACATCCAAGTTTCATTTTGTACTACTCAACTACTCAACTTTCTACTACTTAACTGTTGTTCCTGCCATGGCAAAAAAAAAGAACAACTTCTGCATTTTATTGATGCATACAGAAGTTTACCAGAATTGTGGGATATAGAATGCCCGTCATATTCAAATCGGTTAAAAAAAGCAGCAGCGTACGATGGTTTAATTAAAAAACTTAAACCTCTGGAGCCTGATGCATTTCGTGATAGTGTTGTTAAAAAAATTAACAACCTTCGATCAACTTTTCGGAAAGAATTGAAGAAGGTAAACGACTCAAAAAAATCCGGCGCGGGAAGCGATGATGTATATGTTCCAAGCCTCTGGTACTTTAACGAATTTAGTTTTTGGTAGACCAGGAAACTCCAGACACGAGTGAATCAACATTTGCAGTGGATAATGAAAACAGCCAGGATTCGGTAAGTGAAAAAGGACTCTTTATTCAGTTCTTCTTTTTATTTTATTTAAATTTAAATATACTCTATCTCTACTTTTAAACATTGGTTATTTAGTAATACGAAAATAACTACTAAAATGACTTGTCGCTGTCGGTCATCTCAGCAAACATGTATGAAATAAAGTATATATAGACCCCCAATTGTAAACAACGAAATTATAGTTTTCCGATACCAAATACCAAAATAAAGTTAAAATAATATATTACATTACAAAACGGGCATAATAGAAATCGTAATATAGTATTATTCGACTTTTGTCGATTGTTATAAAATATCATGAGTTCTATACAAATCTAAAAAAAAATAATATTGTTACTTTATTTAAAATTGTATTTTTTTAGACTTATATTAATTTGAACATTTTTTATGTACTTGGTAATTCAAAAAATATATGTCGTATTTTTATAAGTGTATTTTAACTATTAGTAGGTAATTTTTAAGAATGTTATGATTTTACTGTTAAAACAAAACTATTAAAAGGCTGAATTGTTTTATTTTATATTATATTAACAGAAGTTATTTTTATTTGTTAGTCATAATTTTTAAAGTTCTTGTTAACCATTAATAACTCATTTTTAAGAATGTGGTGATTTTATTTTAATACAATAAAAAAGATAGATTGTTTATTATTTATTAGATACGTATTTATAATAACATATATTACTTTGACGAAAGGTTTAAGTTGGATTACATTATTATAAATTGTATTTATTTTTATTACAGTATCTGGCCTAAGAACATGTTTTATGGTAAGCTATATTTATACGTGAGCGCAAAAGTGGACTATCCAACAAAAATTAGGGAATTTTGTATGTTTAGTTCCCAAATAACTCTTAGAACTATGTCTTAGATGTATCAATATTTAATATGAAACAATAGTTAAATTTAATTCGTTTTTAAATATTGATTTTTTTAATCAAATTTTCAGAGAAATTAAAAACGTGTATTACTCACATTAACCATTTAATCTAAGGGAAATAACTGGTACTCATTACCTGACTTCCAACATAACTCTCCTTCAAACTACAAACATTTAATCACTAAACGATGAATTAATTCAAACAGCGAAAGTATTCTTTTACAGAAATAGCACGTCAAAATACGTACACATCAGAGACATAGGAATCCTAACATTGGAAGAAAAATACCCTTCACAATAACGCAAAACTAAAAACATCAACAAGTTAAACTAGGGAAATATCACAGGTGAAGACGTAGGCGCAAGCCTGAAACTCAAAAAAGCCGCAACAGCATCCATTCAAAGCAAAAGCCCAAAATTAGAAACGAACAAATCGCTTTCCGTCCACAGCATTATTCCACAACCCACCAACTTGTAGGCCTAATTGACAAATTGGCAATAAATTCTAACAGAAAACTGCGCGCAGCCGCCCGTCTTTCTGGACGTCGAAAAAGCTTTCGACCGAGTCTGACATGATGGCTTATTGTACTAGCACCATACCTTGGACACCCCTACCTCCCTGCTAAATATAATAAACTCATTCCTTTCTGACCGTAACACCGTAAGACTTAACACCACTATATCTAGCAGCAAGTGTACCACAAGGCTCTTTAACTACAACATGCGATTTGGAAAACACATTCGAACTAATCAAAAAGAACGTGGCACCCAGGGCAGCCTTATATCCTGTATTAAATCGTAACAGCGCGTATTCCAACCAGATTATCAATCTACAAAATTTATCTAAAACCTATAGTTCTATACGCAGCACCGATTTGGAAACACCTTATTGTCCAGCGCACGTGGACTTGAGGCCTTCCAAAACATTGCACTTATTACTATAACTGGCGATCATTAGGTACATGGTTAAAAACCAAAATTCACTAAATTCGACAAACACACTACTATTTTAAGACAAAGCACTAAGACTGTGCAAATGTCTTCAACATACACTATGCTTCAGTAAACACACACACACATATCACGGCTAGCATAAAATAACTAAAAACAATACACCCATGCAACACCTCACACAGAGTGTTAAGGCTTAGCTTTGTACTCTCTACATATGCCACTGGCCGACCAATCAAAGCATATTGCAAAAAATCTTCGATCATACCTCAGACAGGAGTTGGACCCGACTAACTTTTCTGCAAAGGAAAACAAATTACACTCGCGACAACTGACATCCATCCAAACTACACTTTCCTCCAAACTTATGGGTCAAAAGAGGCATTCCGTCACCTTCACAATCAACTTCTGATACCAATTCTATTCCTTACTTACTCTTTTAACTCCTCAACCTCCGCATCATCCACAACAACCCAAACTCTACCACCGACTAATCCTTGTCAGCGCGCGAGCTCCATGCCACCACCAATAACCATCACTCTACCATCCGTACCAATACAAACCACCACGACTAACGTCCAACTACCTCCGACCAAAACTCTCCAAATCCGTCACCCACCCATTATCCTAAATTCCTGCGAATGGCGAAAAATCGCAACATCGATCTATAAACTTTCCAATCTCGATTCCGCCTGCCTCACAGCTAAATCATCTAATGGCAAAATACTTATACAAACTTCCGACATTCCCCACTTACGGCTCATCCAAAAAACCTTACTCGAAAACAACGCCCAATTCCACATATTTAGGCTCCCTGAAGAGCGATCCCTTAAGGTCGTTTTAAAGGGAATCCTAAACGACTTAACTACCAACGAAATCAAAACCGAACTTGAAACACACAACTTCTAAGTAACCTACGTCCACCGATTCGGTACCCCCGACAAACCGATGGCAATGTGTCTCGTACACATCACCGCCGACACAAACTCAAAAGACATCTTGTTTTACGTGCAAATTGCCATTGGGCCCCTTAAATCCACAGGTCCGGCCCAATGTTTCTCGTGTCAACGCTTTGGTCACGGTTCCCGTAACTGTGGTCACCCGCTGAGATGCATGAAATGCGCTGGAAACAACACGACGAAAGACTGCACCAAAACAAAATAAATTGAGTAATATTATAATGGAATCATTAAAACTAGGTATTAGTAAGCAAGCATAAAAATTCAGAGACTATAATATCCTTACAAAATGTGAGGATGCGCCCTAGTTAAATGATAGTATATAAGAAGACGCAGACAAATAGTCGAAGTGATATGTATTAATATTGTAATAAAAATTAATATCTCTAATCTCAGTGTGTTCAAGTTTTTACCAAGTCCAATTAAATCAACAAATAGAAGAACTTCGGTGAATCTAATCGTAACAATTATATCTGTTGTTTTTAATTTTTATGTTGTTTGTCGTTATCATTTATTTATTAACAATATGTTATTTATATTATACTAGGTTTTTAATAATACTACATATATCTATTCACTTTTAAATTTAAATATTGTCGGTTGTTTTGATACATTTATAAACAAGAATTTATGATTTCGATATTATCATTTTGTTTTTTTTTTTGTGACTACCATCCTCACTCCTGAATTGTAGCAGGCAATTCAAATAGGTAAAATTTTTCTAATAAGTTATTCAGGTAAACTTCGATTTTTTATAACATCGATGTTATCGTCAGAAATATCGATACCCTTATGACGATGTTTCAAAAGTTAATACATCGATGTTTCCAAAATTTTGCCCATTTATTAACATCTATCAACTATCCTCTCTCTACTAACATCTTGACAGCCTTCTCCTGACGTCCATCCAAACCTGATTAACTCTGATTGGAAATAGCCTAGGCGCAAGGCATAAGTGTGCTTCTGCTGATAGTGAACCGAGACATAAGTGTGTTTATGGTGGGGCCATCGTTGAACAAACCAACCGAACATCTGTCAGAGCCATTATCCGTCGAATTATCAGTTCATGTACATTCGTGTATGCATTCTAATGCAGCCATCGCCATCCCCTTGATGGTAGATTTACCGTCAGCTCATGTTCAAACCAGTTCGCCATTCGCTCCACTAAGACATTATTGTTAACAGTCACCGGCAATCACAAGTTCAATAGGTTGTTCCACTTAGTGAACGCTGCGTACCTTATTCATTATTATTGTTTAGTTATATATAATTTACTTATCAAAATATTTTTATCATATATTCATTTTGAAAACAATATACATCCAGTTAAAGGTATGAAATAAAAGAAAATCAGAATTCAATTATTTAGCTATTTATATAGACATTATAACAAAAGTCAATCTTTTGTACATTGTGTTTGGCATATATATATATATATATATATATAAATATATATAGCCCATGGTGTAATTAAAATTACGTGTGATACACCAATAAACACAAAAATGCAAACAACAGTTTTACTGGCATTTGTAAAATATTATTACAAGCTTACGAGACATTATGCTACGCCAGAGGCTAATAATAATAATAATCATGTTTATTCAGATACCTGAAGGGTTTTGTTCAACCAAAGGTAGCTAATAAAAAACCAGGAATATCAACATGTCGGTTTTTCTAAATTTAAAGTCTAATAGACCAAACTAAAAATGACCTCCTTTTTATGACTGGATAGGAGAATGAAATTGTATGTGGAATGAAAACATAAAACAATAATAAAATTAAAATAATGATAAGGGTTGTGACGTCTCGCACCCTCTTCGGCCTTCCAAGTTCCGGTGGCGAGTCAAGTGACGGACCTAGATGGAGGGTCGCCAACCCATGGCCGAGGCTTGATAGCCGAAGCACACAGGATTTTTTAATATATGGATGATAGGATAATGACATAAAGTATTAATTTGATCGTCGAGGAAATCATACGGTATAATACTAGGACAGAATAATAATAATGATCTGTAATAGTGATATAAATACATATAACAAAAAAAATCCCTTCGTAAAAATACAATTTTACGTAAACACGATTTTCTTTTATTTCATACCTTTAACTGGATATATATTGTTTTCAAAATGAATATATGATAAAAATAGCTAAGAAAAAAAATATTAGATCTTCAAGCACTATAAAGATGTGATATTATGAAAAAATGCCAAGTATATTGGATTTAACTAAACTTATTTTGTTTCAATAATTTATTAACTTAACGAGGAATTATTTAGAATAATATATAAATATTAATAAGCTATATAGTCCTTAGCTATTTAATTATTTTGTTCATCACACTTTGCTTCTTTTAAGAAATAATTCTTCGCCAAGTCAATAAATTATTGAAACAAATTAAGTTAAGTTAAATCCAGTATACTTAGCATTTTTTCATATCACATCTTTATAGTGCTTGAAGATCTATTTTTTTTTCTTAGCCATTTTTACACGTAGTTTACGAAGAGTTTTTGTAGATCATATCACTATTTTTTATCATCATTTCATTTTTTTATGTATTAAGTACATAGGTTTTTATTGAGCTAATTTTTTTGCAACTTAGTTGGCATATTCATAATTTATTAAATGCCAATACCTTTTCTTTAAAATAATGCATCGACACTCCGTTCTTCACTTCTCAACCGTTTATAGCTAAACGACAAGAAGATAGGAAAAACAGATTGCCGCCGTACGTCGAGCACATTTTTTATTAAAAGTAGGTTGGAATTCAATTTGAGGACCTCGGACCAAGGGGGAACACCTATGCCATAGCTTATGCTATTAAATACGTAGATTACATTTTGCGCCTTTTGGATCGGGGGCATCCCCACCCCTCGTTTTTGGTTTTTTTATTTTCGCTGGATTTCAGTCCGGGAGCCATTTATGACCAACCCCGCATCAGGAAAATGTGGGGTTTTGATTTTTAGTTGACTTTTATTCATCTATATTTAGGGGTACTAGGAAAACAAGCCATTTTTTATTTAGCCAACCATAACTTAGCGCGTATTCGATATAGAGACCAGACCCCGACCCAGGGGGACCATTCCTTATGTTTTGTACCACAGATTTCCGCTTTAGGGAACAAGCACACCTCCCCACCATTTTAAATTTTATTTTTGAATTTCTCTTTTCTAATTCCGTAATTTTGCAAATTTATTATAAATTTTTTTTTTTTTGTTTAGATATTTCATTGTTATGTTGGTTACGCTAATACAGTTTTTAGCTATGGATAGCGTACCTGGAGTAAGTATATTTGATTTATTTATTTATTGTCATTTCAAGTTTTTATTCATGTGTTTTTGTTATTCAGACTAGTGGAGATACTAGAGCCCAAGTTTCCACTGACGTACCCGTAAACGTAAGTTTATTACGTATATATAATATTTTTTTTACTCGAAAGTTCATGAGTTATATTTGTGTTGATTTTTTTATTTAGTGATTATTGTATTATTTTTTATCTTATAAGTTTAAGCAGATGGGCCTACAAGACTTCTCTAAGCTAAAAGAAGTCGTATCTGACGTCGATAGCGTGATTTTTGGTTTCTCCAGTATGGCCGCTTTATAGGCCAATCACTGCATTTGACGTCGGAACATCAGGAAACATTTCAATTTGTTTGAACTTGAAACTTCTTCAAAGTATTTTGGGCCAAACCCGCAAAAGTAAGTTTCTAATTTATTTTATTTATTTATTGTAATTCATTTAATTTAAAGCCATTATTATTTTTATTAATTTATTTTTTCTGTGTAGATTTCGAACATTTTGAATTTACTTTGGGTGGAGATCAGACTCTCCCATTGCGGGTTCTGGTCAGCGTTCCTCGCGCCTCCACAGAGAACCAATCCGGTTCTTCCTCAGAATCGTCCTCGGAATCGGACCAAGCCGCAGTTCAGGTGATTGATTACCGACGGCGGTTCGTGGAATGTGTGTTTGGTCCGGCCGTCATGAAATTGCCTAAAAAGTCACTCAGTTGGTTGAAGGGGGCTGGAAATTCATATTCTAAAAAGTTGTTCATTCACCCGACTGATTGGACGAAGTTGACGTTCGAAGCCGATAAAATATCCCGTGAAATTCAATTATCAGGCACTCACCTGTAAGTATTTCTTTGTATATTTTGATTGTAATGTTATGTTTTTGATAAACGTTGTTATTTTTTTTATTTTAAGGTAGTTTTTATCAGAGGGATGTTATTTAGGGGTTAGTTTTTAAGGTATGGTTTTTTTTTATTGTATTTTAGGGTTTTCGCTAAGGAACGTTTTTTATGAGTGGTTGTTTTTCCAAAGTACCATCATGTTTTTCTAGCCTAGATTTTGAAATTTATTGGTTCTTTTAATGGATGTTTTCTGTTTATTTTTTTTTTTTTATAATTTAGGTTTTTTTATAATTTATGTTTTATTATAATTTGTGTATTTTAGGTTTTACGTTGCCTTGCATGGATTACAATTACCTCCCGACCACGTGCAACCCTATATCGGGTGCTTCGTTGATCCGTACCACAAGTCTATGGTTATTGTACAACTGCATATTGCCATAACAGTGTCATTAAAGTCGTCGGCGCGGGCGGCATTTGCGTCCCGTAAGGAGGCGCTTACGGTGGGGAATAAGGTGAGATTTTACCCTGGGCTGGGGAACTATGACTTTGGCTACTTCAAGGCAGACGGTGTCAAGCCAGCGCACCAGGTAATTCTGTTTTTGAAATAAACAAATAATTTTTTATTTGTATAATATTAATGTGGTTGGTTGTTGTGTTATAGGACCTTTTGCCGAATTGTATATACCTGCAGGTCTACAACCCGGCCGTACACATGTTGCGCCGTGGTCTCTCGGCAACGTCTATTTTTACATGGCTCATGTTGGGTGGCCTTTTGTCGGGTCTTAGTAACATGCGTATGATCAGGGATCTCGAGAAAGTCGGCCTGCAGTTCATCGGCTCGATGCACGACTTTGTCGAAGACGTGGTCCTAGGGCCCGACCTCCGCGTAGAGGCCGTTGTAAGTGGCCGCACTGCAGCTGATGTCGTCAGTCTACCTACGGGACCAGGTTATTGGACTTTGCCTCACTACATATATATGTGTACTATATAAATCATCGAAGAACTGGCCCTATTATGCGCAAGAGCTTATGACCTCAGCATTGACGAAGTTGCGTGGAATAGTGCAGTTGACCGAGACCAGTCATTTCAATCGTGATGTATTTTTTTCTAGCACATTAATTTTTTCAGTATTTTTGAATTGATTGTTATGTTTCATATTTTCCAATTAGCTTCTTGCCGAAGCGTATGATATAGAAATTGTGCAGCACTACTACGTCTTTGGGAAGACTCGTCACCTCGACGGGAAACAGATGAACCATTTGTTTCCCGTGCAACAGGTCAATCCTGGAAAAAGGCGTAAGTCGCGTCGCGACGAAGATGGTTTTTGCTATTTTGATCCGTTGGCAGTTAGAGAGTTCCATCCCTTATCATCCAAGGATTTGTTCGGCAAGGTACAAATCGGCCGCTTCATTCGAGAATTTATATGTCAGATTTTCAACTTCCTCACCATAGATATATTGGAATGCAGCCCTGACTTATGTTTTTTTTTTTTTTTTTATTTATTTCCTTTTGCCTATAACAGTAGGACAACATTGTGTTGGAAAAATTATTATGCTAATTATTAAAAGTTATTGTAGAAATATGTTTTTGATGTATTAAAGAAAATATGATTATTCCCAGAAAGTGACTACATTTGAACAACTTATCTTTAAAAAATTGAGGAATCAACATACACTCACATTTGGAACAACAATATTTGGACAAAATTCTAAAAAAGTTCTCAACTGTGTTCAGAAACGAACTTGATAAAATTAAAAATAGTTTGTATTAATTTAAAGTTTTATTAATTTATTAAATTAATTAAATTAGTTTATATTAATTAAATTGACTGTTACGCGATATCGACATGTGCCCCTGTACTTCGTCCATATGGACACCGGAACCGAATATTCTTCACTCGCTCATGACATCGATGTACGTCAAGCGAAAAAATAAAGTGAAGTAAAATTGAACACATTTTGTAAATTTTAACTCTGGCCGATATCATTTACAATAAATTAACGATACACATCTATGTCCTTATGGGGTTTTTTATTGAAGTCGGGGATACGTATAAAAATACCAAAAATTAAACATTTACATAAACATTGGATAGAGCCGTACAATAAAACAAACGATACAGTATTTACGACTGATGGCGATATAGTTTATTGTCAAGTATGTGAAAAGAAGATTACTTGCAACAAAAATTCGAATTTTTTTAAAAATCATATAATTTACTTATTTAAAAATATAAAGCATATTTAGAGAATATTTTAGTGTTTTTTTAGAGCATATTAGCATCAGTTTTAAGCTTTTAATAACCTAAAAATCCGCGCTCTAGAGATAAGTAACTATAGTAACCATAGGCGTAACTAAGGGGGGGCTTGGAGGGGGCTTCCGCCCCCTCAGAATTTCTTAAAGCCCCTCCAAGGTATATGGGCAAATGTATGTGCCAGGTGCCTAAAAACATAATAGTATTATCATTATTTTGGCTCGCAAATCATATAAACGAATAGATACACCAATATAAACGATAAATAATTATCTAATAAAAATAAAAATTCATTTAATATTATTTTTATAAGGTATTATTATATATTATATTATTATCGCTAGATAGATTTTGTGGTTACAATTTCTTATTATTCAAAAGACAGTAAATATAAAATTAAAGAAAACCTACAACTTTAAAATTGATTTTTCTAAGAATAATGTGTTTAGAATTTTTAACATGAAGAAAAAATCCAAATCCAGTTAAAAGCAATGAAACGTTAATTTCGTCTATTATAAATTCTAATAACGTTTCTGTCACAACAAGTCATACAGAAGATGATCATGGCTTACTCAATAATAATTATAGTAGTGATACATCATCAAAAAAACAATAGGATAGGTCATCATTACAATGGATTTGTTAAATTTGAATGCAATGATAGATATTGTATACGAATAACGATTCTGAACGGAGTTAATATATTCGTCTAAAATGTGTATATAATAATATAATATTTAATATTTAAATTGAATTATAATGCAATTTCGTAAAAATTTAAATTTCAAACGGTCATTAAAGTTTATTAGTTTCATTAAAGCCCGGTAGAAATTTTTTTTATATATTTTTGAAGATTAGCTTATGGACAACCTAGTGTTAAAATTTTGAACCTTAAGTATAAACAGAAAAAATGTTATGAATTTTCATCTACAAAATAACTTACAAATTATCGTGATTTTAACATATTTTATACAAATTTGAACTTTATGGGCTTATAAAAAAAATTTGAGTGAAACGATCTCCGATATTTATTAGTGACGATAATTTTAACTTATTATAAACTTTGTATTAAATTTTCAAGAATTTTCGGTCAGCCAATTAAATTTTATAGATATTTAGAAAAAAATTTTTGACAAAAATCGAAAATTTAAATTGTCTATAAATAAGTCAAAATATGTCAAAATACTATGACAACTTAACCATGTAAAGAGAACGCCAATATAAAGATTTGGTGAAAATTTCAAGTTGTTGCGGTTTTTGGTTTTTGAGTTAGAGCATTTTAAAAAAATGTATTTTGTAAAAACGTGATTTTACGTAAAATTTCCCGTTTTTTTCGTAAGTTTTTTATCGTTTTTTAAAAAGTATTGAAAAATTTGCATTTTTGACTTGCCCAAGTACCATCTACATTCACTTTTCTTTCAGAAAAGTGGCTTTTTAAGAAAATCGAAGCATTTTTACTACTATAAATCGTGTCCTCGAAAAAAAAAAAAATAAAAAAAAAAACACACATCATTGTAAAACCAATAGATTCCTTCACTCCGTTCAGAATCTAAAACAAGATGTTTGTATTAATGTTGAAGTGGATGATTTAGGAGTTTTAATTTCGGGTCCATAAATTTTATAAATTTATGTAATTCAGGTAAAACAAAGAATTTTTATGCATTATTAATTATTCTCAATTGTAATCTTTTTTAAATAATTAGTATAAATTAAAACTTATATTTGTTTAGGGACCATTTTGTTTCCATAGGTACCTTATTTTTCTATAAAAATTCTTTAGGACTTCAGCCCCCCCTAATATAAAGTGCTATTTATGCCTATGATAGTAACATTGTATTCCTAAATTGTTTGAAAAGTACTTATGTTATACAGTTAGTTTATTTTGTTATTTATTTAAATTTGTGATAAGAAATCACAGGATACTTACCTAATTAATATTTAACTGTTTTATATTTCTTACTTTTCTAAATATGATACCCTATACCAGGGGTCGGCAACCCGCAGCCCACGCAGCGATTTTATATGGCCCGCGAAACATTTCAACAATGTAACTGGGAAGAAGTTAAAATAAAATTTAAAAGTATCATTGAAAAGTTACAAAATTAATTTTAAACCATATTTAATGATATTATAAAGTGCCAGAACAACCAATATCTAAAATAAGTAGCAAAAAAAGTGTCATAACATCCTAATCACAAAATATGAAAGTTAGCAGCTATATTAAACAGAAAATTACTTATAGATAACTATAACTTATACTTATATTTATATAACTTATACGTTTATACTTATATTACTTATACTGAAAGCTCTGAATCAGAAGAAAGTTAGAATTAAAAAATGAATGTAAATTCATTAGTTAAAACATCATTAATTATAATAGATAGAGATGTGAATTTGAAAATTTTTTTTTTCATTGAAATTTTCTGAAAATTTTCAATTACTGAAATTTGCGGTTTTCGTAATAAATAACTATAATAATAAAGACTGTGACAATAACGATAATGATAAGTGATAACTAATAATATTCGGACTATTTTATGATTCTATTTATAGGTATGTTTGTTGTTTATTGTGAGTGATTACTGATTACCAGATAATTAGCCAGTATGGATAAAAGCGTGAATTGTGTGTAAACTTAGATGTTGTGCAGTGTAGTAGTGTACACATGACTAAATTCATATTTATTTGTTACATAATTTTTTATTATTAATAACATTAAAAAGTGCGCTGTTTCATTTCACTCGGGAAACAAACCAAGTTGGTGATATAGAAAGTAGAAAAGAGATGTATATTAGTAACTATTGCAAATGGAAAATAGTTATAAATGTACTAGGATGTTTGAACATATATTGAAAAAATGTTAAAAATGTCCACCAATTGTTACGTAAACGTCGGGTCTAAATCAATTATGTACGTAGAAATGCAGACTCTAACTCTGATTCAGTAAATCGTTGTTGACCCGAAAAAACCTCCTATGTGCCAAATTTTCGATTTTGAGATATTGGCATCACTGGATTCAGAAAAAATAGGCGGTCATTTTGTAAAAACTCCAATGTGCTATCTCCATCGTAGAATTAATGAAAAATAATAAACAGTTCCTCCTATGTGTTACCAACCATAAATCATTTATAAAATACCTCCTGTGTGATTAAAAATTTGGTCAAAATTACATTGGAGATATTGGCATGTAGAGTAGATGTAGTGTCGTGTATGAAATATGCACATGGGAGGTTTGTCCATGTTCATAAATGATAATATCAATTTAATATCATTTGATAATAATATTATTACATTAATACATTGAAAATGATGTAAAATTCGTACAATGATTTGTAGTTGGCCTTTCAAAATTTTACCAATGAAAAGGTTTGAATATTTTGTAAGTAAGCTTTTATAATAATATAATAGAACATTATAATTACATGAACAAAGTCTCAAATGAGTAGGAACATTATATTTTGTCATAATTATACATTATCATATTATATACATTATTATAGGTATTATAATAGGTATTATAATTTAGGTTTACTATGCTTAATTCGTGTTGTTGATTATTAGCAGTACTATATTATAATAAATTGTAATATGCACATTTTTAGATCACTATGAATCATGGAAAAAATTAGTAGAAATGGTTGAAAGAAAGTCCAATACCACACCAAAAAATTGTGTGCTCATCAAGCACAGAAAAAATGAAAAATATATTGAAATTGGTCTAACACAAGAAATGGCATAGAGGTGGACCTAAACAGGTTAAATGGAGTAGATATAGATATAGATATAGACTTTATAATAGAATTTGCAGATAATCATAAAACAAATAACAATATAGAAGAGTGACAACATGCTTAAAAACAATTCGTTAAATTTAGTTCATGAATAAACTGTAGATAATACTGTTATATTAGATACTCAAAATGTAGAAGAAAATATTGAAAATGAATAATTTGTAGAAAAAAATGGTGATGATAACCAAGATGTATCTTCAAGCTCAGTGAGTGATATAGGAAGAGGTGTCAAACAAAAGATTGAATCAAAAAAAAAAAGTTGCAGGTTTGGCATATATGGGTTATTCACAAAATGATAGTAAAAGTTTTTTTTTTTATAAAATCATTCAAAATACGTCTATTAATTATTTCTCTGACACCAACTATTATTCAAAGAATCTCCTATGTACTGTTTGGCAAAAAAAAAAAATTAATCAACATAACGTCCTATGTACTGTTTTGCAAAAAGATTGATTAACATAACTTCCTATGTGATGAAATATTAACAATTTGTACTATAAATACATATATATTAAGTCTTTTACTTTCATTTTTATTCAGAATAAAAATTTATATTTTACTACGTTTTTTAAATATATTTTCATTAATCATTGACGATTTGTGATTTTTTAAAATGTTTTTCGTCTCTCCTGAAAAATTAGGTTTAAGCACATAGGAGGTTTTTTTCGTGTCAACGACGAAATATAACCACGTCATCATCCATTCAAAAAAAAGTACCAATGAGTATAATGCAATTTGTGGATTCAATCAACGACAATGAACAGGTAAGGTTAAGAGTTAAGATGGTAATTTATAATATTGAGACCTGAGGGTATTAAATATTTTTAGATTGAGATAGACCAACATTTTGCCAGAGCAATTTACTCAGGGGAACATCATTTCATACAGTTGAAAATGAATACTGGAAATTATTTTTCAATAAAATCCGTCCAACTTGGAAAACTCCATCGCGTTATGTTCTTTCAAACAATTATCTTGAATCAGAATTTAGTAGTATAAAGAATAAAGTTGATTCCAAGATTTCTGATTCTTATAGTCTTGGTCTAATGTGTGATCGGTGGACTAATATTCATAGAGAATCTATCATTAATTATGTTATTACTACTCCCCAACCTTTATTTTATAAAACTTCTTCTATAGGAGCTGAATCACATACAGCTATATTTATTGCCAAAGAAATATCTGTAGTACTTGATGAAGTCAGACCGAAAAAAGTACTGGGGATAGTGACAGATAATGCTAGAAATATGAAGGGAGCTTGGAAGATACTACAAGAAAAATATAATCATTTGCAACCTAATGGGTCTGTAACACATGGATTGAATTTACTAGCTAAAGATATATCATCAATAGAGTCAATAGCAATTATAGTTAATAAAAGAAAAGAAATTGTTAAGGAAATAATTCTTTCACACAGATTAGATGCTATTTAAAAAAAAAAAAACAAGTAAACAAGAAAATTACTTTAAAACTTCCAGTATATACTAGGAAGGGTTCGCATCTAATATTTTTAAATAGTATTATTAAAAACAGAAGAGCATTAAGATATGTTGCTATTGATGAACGAGCCGAATATTTGTTATCTAATTCAACCAAGATACAACTTCTCAATGACACATTTTGGAATATAACCACACAACTTTATAACATATTGAAACCCATATCTAATTGGATAATTCAAATTGAAAGTGATACACCTCAATTAAGTTTAGTACAATTTCCATGGATATTAAAAGTAATTTTGAACTAATTTTAACACCGTCTCATATGTTAGATGACAAGATAAGTACAATTATGTCATTTAAAAAAAAAAAACAGATTTTTTACTAAAAGTATACAGAAGGCAGCTAATTTGTTAAATCCAATATTAAAGGAGAACAATTTAATGCCTGAAGAAGAAATGGAAGGAATTGAATGTATATCTAATGTTGCAAGGTATACTGATAATTAATATTGATGAAGCAACTGTGTTGACTGAATTTGCTCAATATAAAGTAAAAGGGTTATAGAGTAAAGAATTTGTCTAAAATACAGTTAATAAAGTAACTGCAACTACATGGTAAAAAGGGCTTTGTTCTTTATCTCGCTTTCCAAAATTGCTACAAAAATTGTACAGCTCCCTCCAACATCAGCCGCAAGTAAGCGAACATTTAGCAGTTACAGCAATATTCATGCAGTAAAAAGAAATTGTCTGACGAGTTACCATGCTGGTAAGTTAGTATATATAAACCACAACTTAAGACTCTTACAAAAAAATCTTGAAAATAAGCCTATAACTGTTCAAACTGTATCATCACTTATAACGGTATCCGGACATTTTCCCCCCGGCTGTTTTTGGCGTAGTAGGACATTTTCCCCCGATAAATTTTTGGATGCAGACATTTTCCCCCCATATTTTTTTGTTTTTTTATTTTTAATTATTTACCTTCGAATATAAAATTATTATCTTTATTTTATTATCTTTTAACACATATTTTTTAGTTTTTGTTCATATTTATTTTTTTTATTTTTGTACGTTAACTAAAAAGTCTTTAATCTTAATTTCAATAAAAAAATAATGAATAAATAATATAATATAGTACAATACAACTGGCCAAAAAATCTAATATTTAATAAAAGTTAGGTAAAAATATAATGTTATAATAATAAATAATATAATATAGTACAACAGGTACAACTGGCCAAAAAATCCGATGTAAAAATAAAAAATGAATATGTAATGAAAAAATAATGAATAATATTTAAAACAAGTAAAGTAAAAATATAATTTTATAATAATAAATAATATATATGTTAACTTAATAGTCTTAGTAATAATTGACTGGGTTTTGGACACAATATTTTAGATTTCAATGTTAACCATCTAATTCAATATTAGTATACTACTATTTTACATTTATATAAAATTATATTTTTACTTAACTTTTATTAAATATTATTTATTCCTTATTTTTTTATTGAAATTAAGATTAAAGACTTTTTAATTAATGTACAGTTTTTACAAAAATAAAAAAAATAAATATGAACAAAAGCTAAAAAATATGTATTAAAGATAATAATTTTATATTCAAAGGTAAATAATTAAAAATAAAAAAACAAAAAAATTCGGGGAGAAAATATCCGCATCCAAAAATTTATTGGGGGAAAATGTCCTACTACGCCAAAAACAGCCGGGGGGAAAATGTCCTACTACACCAAAAACAGCCGGGGGGAAAATGTCCGCCATTCCTTATAACATCTATCTAGAACATATTTTGGATATAGACACTATAAATGTAAATGATTCAGAATTAAGTGACGATTCATCAAGCAATATGTTTGTTGATTTGTTTTCTTACAATGAGTCAGATAGTTCATCAGCTTTTGTTTCAGTACCCAAGAACAAAAAAAAAAGTATAGTCGTATAGGTACTTGAATCAGATTCGAGCATTGATGATAAACAAGAAGACTGTGAAAACCAACCACAAAAACCTTTAACTGTTAATCAACAAGAAATGATTGTCACTGATGATCATATAAATATGACCACTTTAAAAACATAAGATTTTATAGTGATTGAGATGTCCTCAAAAAAAAAAACAACTAAGCAATACATTGATTTGATTGAACAAAAAGTTTCTTGTTCAGAGTACTGTGTGAAGTTTATGAAAAAGAAGCCATCAACTAATTCTTTCATTTTTCCATTTATTGAAGAAACATCACCAATCACTGTTGATGAAATAAAATGTGTTTTAAGTACACCAACTGTAGGAAGAAGAGAACTATATACATTTTCAGATGATTTAAGCAAATTTCAAAATTTATATTAAAATAATATATAAGGTTAAGTCGTAAATAATATAATTATATATTATGTAAGATGTAAACATGATATGACATGTACAGATGTACTAATTAATAAAGATTAAATTAATTTGAAATTCTATTTTTTTTTTAAAAAAAATTTGTATCAGAACATTTTTAATTAATAAAATACACTAAACAATTTTTTTTTTTTTAAGTAAAATGTTTTCAACAGTTAGTATTTTTATTTTTTTAAGTTGGTAAATTTTTATGTTTTTGAGGTACAATTAACAAATTGTCTATTAATGAAAAATCTAAATGAAAAATTTTTTCAAAATTTTCAAGATTATTGAAAATTTTCAAATAAAAAAATTTTCATGAAAATTTACAGTTCTAATAATAGATAATCAACAGTAGTTGATAAAATTAAATTAAAAATCCATGATTACAAATTTATAAATTATAGTTTGTTTAATTAATTATATAATTAGGTTTGTTAGTATAGGTACCTAACTGTATTATTCTTTAAATATTCAATTTAACAAGGGCAATTTTTCAAAAAAACAGCATTAATAAGTTTATTATTAAATCATATAAATAAAATTTAATTAATACAAAATTATTTTTATTTCAACCATTAGAATTAATTGAGACATCTAGTGAAGCACTGCAACTTTCAGAATACATACAATTTCAAATGACACTAATGGCAATAATTCTATTACAACGAAAGTTGTAGTTGTAAATATAGGTATTCAATGTTTTTAATAACATGAACAACTTATTTATTTTTTTGACATTTATATTTTATAGACTTCCAGCCTTTCTACAAACATTGATGAACACAGTGAAAATTCAGGGAATACTAATGTAACAAACATATGCCTAACAGTTAGTTTATTTACAATAAATAAACTAATTTACAATTACTTAGTTAATCAGGTAAAACTATAATATATCTTTAATAATTAACAATATGTAAAAATGTAATCTTACATGTTTATTAATTATTACTTTAGAGTTATCCTAGTGATGGAGATACAAAAAGTAAGACACCTAATAACACTGTAGATTCACTAAACCACCAACAAAAAATTTAGAGTTATTTTTTTATGTTCATCCAAACCTATTCAAAGTCTAACAATGTATTCTATTGTTTGTTTGATTTAGCATTGAGTGTTGAAGATAATCGGTTAACAATAGATAGTTTGATTTTTGTTAAGTAATAATTTGTATACTAGAATAAGCGAACATGAAAAATCAAAGTCATGATAACAATTTTGAAGCATTTTTACTTAATTCTTACATGTCAGACATTAACTCAAGGTTAATTATCGGGAAAAGATATGAATGAGAAGGAGACAAGCAGATTATTATTGAAGAAATATTTCCCAGAAAAATAATTAAAAAGAAAAAAAAGATACCAGGAGAAGTAGTTAATAATGAGGCTCAGAAAGACCCAACGCTAAAAATTCAAAATTAATATATATATAATGTTATTTATGATCAAATAATAAGTTTAAAAAATTGGTTCGAAACATATAGTTCAATTTTGTAATTATGTACAATATTTAATTCCAGAATATTTCACAAATAATTTATCAACCACAGCCATTACATGGATTAGTAAAAAGCTTAGATATACAGTCTGAATTAAAAGATTTTACAGAAGAATGGAAAAAATTAAAAACATTGCTACTGCTACAATCACTATAAATAATGACCATGTTCAGAAAAACAATAAGCAAGATAAAAATGAAGAGAATAGTACAGCATTTTCAACCTGTTTATGTTTGAAATTAAATGAAAATTGAACTTTTACAAATGACATTGTTTGTTGCTACCAAGTTCTACAAAAATAAAATTTACATATAGTATATAGCAACTTGTGTATGAGTTATAAGTATAAGTATGAGTATGAGTTATAAGTATGTCTTAACGCTTTATGTCGTCAAGTAAGATGTAAGACTACATTTTCAAAGTTAAAATATATTTTAAATAGATTAAGATATTGTTTAAGTCAATCTAAACTGGAAATATTTTTGGTTTTGTCTGTAGAAAAAAATATTTTAGTTAATTTAAACAACAATATAATAATAAACGAATTCGCCAAAAAGAATACAAATATAGCAAATTAAATATGTCAATTTATTATTATTCAATTAAAATTTTTTTTAACTTTGAAAAATTACTCCGACACCTTACCTTGACTGTCTTAATTCCACGACATTGTTAAGTGTTAAGACATACTTATTGTTAATATTTTTTTAAAATTATATTATATTATTATTTTATTATGTTGTACATGTTTATATAATTTATAACTAAGTATTATAACATACATTATGTCAAAGTTTAATATTGTGTATAGTATGTTCATTATTATATTTATTTCATGTATTACAATTAACTAAAGCATAAAAAACATAGCAACTAAAACTAAAGCACTAAAATAAAATAATCTTAAAAATCAAAAAAATTAATAAATACATAATGTGAAATTAGGTTTAACATAAAAATATAATAAATATAACTGCATTATTATATATATATATATATATATATATATATTATATAGATAGACAGACACAAACTATATTTGAGGGGTGGAAATCCAAAACGTACTATTGCCAAAATTGACAAAAGCGAGTTAGATATCGATTCTTGTAAAAAAAACGTCGAAAAATCGATTGGTGTTGTCAAAATAGACCAAAACGTACTATTTCCTGGTCAAATCAGCTGTTAAAAATGATTGCTTAATCCAAAACAAACTTTTTCCATACAAGAAAATTATATTTAGATAAACTAAACATACTTTTTCTAGTTTTATGCCAAAACGTACTTTTTTGTATGTTATGTCAAAACGTACTATTGCCCGTGGTGTAGGTATAGGGAAATAAAATAGTTAAGCCAAAACATACTAAAATATAATTTATAATTTATAATATTAAGTTATTATCACAATCATTATGTTTGAAATTAAATTAAAAATATAATTCTAGATTATTAAAGACATATTTGTCATTTTTAATAGAAAATATATTATTTAATAATTTAAAAAATCTTCCTTGCCTTCAAAATTACTTGTCTATTTAAAAACGGTTTGTTGATATTGATAATGAATCCGTTCCCGCGAATATTTACTACCACCACGATGCAGTTATTTTCTGTTACTCGCTTAATTGCACGACGCACATTAGCATTGTTTTGTTGTTTTATAATAATATTATAAAATATAAAAATATGAATAACAAAAAGAGATCCAGAAAGTTAGTGGAAGCCACAATTAAAATGAACGCAAGTACATATTAAACATTAATTTATTTTAATAGCTATAATATTAGTAGGTAATTTATACTGTATTCAATTTGTTATAATTTATTATAACATTATATTCTTTACTCTATGGTTTATAAGTTATAACTTTATAGGTAGTATAACTTATAATATCTATCAAACATGTCAAATATAAGTTAAGACAATAAACAATTATTACTTAGATACATTAATGAAGTTGAATAAAGTACCTATGTATTATTTGTAATTTCTTGTATGCATAGTCAACCTGGTTTAATAGTTAGGTTCAAAAATCAAAATTCTACTCAAATGTATACCTAGTAACTACATAGTACCTGCACTTCATACCTAGTCAAAAAAGTATTAAATTAATATATTTTTTTTAATAAACTACCTATTTAATTTGTATACATCATAGAGTAAAGATACATATTCCTAGTGTAGATATTTATATAGTAGGTATGTAAATGGAATTATGATGTAAATGGTATGACATTGAAATTAAGTATTTACGTGTCATACATTAAGCACATCTTAGAATGATCGTAAAAAACCGTTAAAATGTAAAAACAATAAATTATTAATTAATATTTTTATTTTGGAAAAAACACATTTTGGAGTACATTTTATTAAGTTTTCCAAAACAAACTTTTTTCATTAAATTTTCCAAAACGTACTATTTCCATTAAATTAATGGAAAAGATACATTTTGGATTATTGTACATTTTTATATGACAAAAAAATAGGGTTTATACTTAAAATATGAATTTTTTTTAAAAAAAATCGCATTAACTCATTATACTTGACATTTATAGTGCTTCGATTAATTGACATCGGTTATAGAAAAGGAAATACAGAAAATCGGTTCTCCTGAAAAATCAGTATTTTGGCAATAGTACATTTTGGATTACCACCCCTCATTTAAGTACATGAATACATGGTAAGTTTCTTAAAAATGTCATAGACAGTAAAAAATTTAGAACCATATTTTTTGGGGAGGGGGCCTATCCACTTGTCAAAATTTACTGTACATATTTTGTGTCGGTGAACACTGAACATGAAAATAGGCTGATGCATATCAATTCGGCCCTAAAAATGACACATTAATAGTTGACTCAACCAACATAATATTGTACAAAGTACCATCTCCAGAACTTCATTTTAAAAATACACCCCTTATTTCAATATTTTCAGGTGTAATTAATGTGTTTGAGTATACAAAATACAAATTGCATTTTTAGAACTAATACAATATATTCACAAAAAACACTTAACATGGCCATAGCTGGAGATTCCATCCAATGTTAAGTATTTAATTATACAATAAAATAATGATGTTTGAAACCATTTTTACTTGATTCAAATTTTATTTAGAGAAAAACAATAAGCAATGAAATATATTATAAAGAGGTATAGGTATGTAATAAATGGGTAAACTTTTATAACTGATGGGTAGCCCATCAGCGGTTGTGAGGTTACAAATTATAATTATAATAATTTACATATTTATCTTGTGGCTAACGGACTATTTATAATACACATGACGATATAAAAAAATAATACAAAAAGTCGTCAATTTACTGGACGAAACCATATGGTCGGACTACAATAGGATTCTTCATAAAAAATACAGTCCATCACTGAAGTGAACGATGCATGTATTTTTGTAAATAATTTAGGTAGTCGTTAAGTTGCTTTTAAAAATTAACAATATATTAGGAGCGCGACAAACGCTTTCGGGTAAACCCACTGACCGTCCAACACAGCGTACCACGGTACGGCCGGTATACGACCCAAGCGAGTTGCTAGGTTGTTGGCTAGTCATACATGACTTGTAAGACATTGGGACATCCCGAAATTTACTGCGCATACCTACACTTGGCTGTATAATAATGGTAAAATAATATTAAATTGGCAGTGATTTAATTAAGTGGTGGGCGGTCTTTCTCTTTTAACACGTCCGACACCATTGAATACTTCGCTCTTTAGATTAACAAAAAACAATAATTATACATGGTAATACCCCGTGATCAGTGCTGATGGCACATAGCTAATAGGAATAATAATATGACAAGATTTGGCTCAATACAATTTAATATAATAAGAATACAACACTTACCAGCCTCGGAGGTCGACGCCATTTTATAAAAATCACATGGTTATAGTTAGATTAGGATACAACACAAAAGAAAACTCAAAAGTAACCAAAAGAACGCACAGAGTCACACTCTACGAAAGACGGAAAGAAAGTTCGTCCGTACGGAAGACAACTTTGTCGGTTTGTCCCCCCCTCACACCTACCGAAGAAGCAATCAGGTTAACCGTGAGTGAAGACAAACGATCTCGTGCCAGTGCCGGTATCATAACAAATTAGCAATGACGGGCAGTATGTTGAATGAGTAGTTGTACACACAGGACGGTGCGCCAACTTTTGAACACGTCCACGATGTATTTAGGTAGTACCTATCTAGTATCTATAGCGAAAGCAGCTATAATAATTATTATAATTATCCCGCACGCCCGCATAAAAAATAACATACTTGACGAGACCACAGCAATAGTTACTATAGCCACTACTATAATTGATAATAAATATTAATAATAAATAAATATTTCATGTCAATGCTACTATCTATGTGACATGCGTATACTTTTTTTTTGTATTTGGAAAACAGATAACACCTGGGGCGCTGTGATGTTTCCAAATTGGCCGTCCTATTCGAGTTATCATTTTTATATTTTGTTATAATATAATCCAATATTTTAACTATAATATTTTCAATATCTTTAAAAAAACATATTTGAGTATGCAAAATGCACTACAAGTTCAAGAAATGCCACTGAAGGGGAACAAATACTAAAAAAATTTAAAAAAAGGTTTGTGTTGGATAGTTAATATATCGAGGTAGAATATGGGCTATACAACATTACGCTACAACCAATAAGTGCGAAGAACCAATAAAAAATATTACAAAGAAATTGTAAAAGATTAATTTTGCTGTTTATTAGACTATACTATTACGGCCTCAAATAATTAAATATTTTAACGCAGTGGCCCTTTATTTAATTTAAATCCGAATGTCTCGAGATCGAATCACGATCGTCTCGATAAATTTTTAAACTGTTTTGATATATTTTTGTCTTCTTTTTACTTTTATAATTATTATAGTAAGTCTAGATTCTAGAATATTGGTCGCATCTAGATTAGATTTTAATGTATACTACATCTTAGAAAAATTGATGATTCAATAAAGAACTGACTGATTTATCAACGCATAGCTCAAACTATTGAATGGATTGGGCTAACATTTTGCATACAGATAGCTAATATGACGTATAGGAATCCACCAAGAAAGGATTTTTTTTGAAAATTGAATATTTAAAAGTCTTTGGCAATCTTAGACCTAGACTCAAATGGATAATTTTTTTCACTTTAACTGGTTACAAAGGTAATATATTATTTTTTATTAATTTTTTATTATTGATCCAGGAAATGTTGCGAGTCGCTATGAGCCTATGCCTTATAAGGCTATGACAATTAAAATAACAATCATATAAATAATAAGCTCTAAAGGTTTTTTTTTGTTATCATAGTGACTTGAATCTATTATTGGATACTTTTCAACAGAAAAATATTACCTTTGGTAACCAGTTATGTAAAAAGTAATTATAAAATTACATTAATGTATAGTTAAGATACCTTAAAGCTAACCAAACATAGATAGACTCTAAAGTCTAGACAATGTAAGGTATATAGTAACTATTATTCCTTTAGGGATTATGTCCCATTGTCCCAACCAAGACCGCTACATGTGAAGCCGGGTAATTTAATAATAATTACTAATTACACAACAATATAGAATATTTTATTATACAATAATAACTATAATATATTAAGTACTCATTAAGTCACCCACCGAAAAAAGATCACTGCATACACCTATTAACTAAATAATAGATCTGTCTCTATGAACAGCATATATTGTGAGCGTTCATATTACCCGAATAGAATAACTACATTTTTATCCACCAGAGCACGTATTGTTAATCTGTTTTCCCAATACTATCCAAGAATATTAAGATATTATAATATATCTTAATTCGTGATACTATCAACAGCTGTGATCCGTAAACAGAGACACGTCTCAAAAACGGAAATACAATACATAGTAATTGTTTGTACCGTTAACGATCCTGCGAATATGGCGGTTGTTGGTTCCAACTTGCGTATTTATGTTGAGAACGGGAGCGAAGAAAAAGGGTATTCAAATTAAAAATCATAATATTATGGTCGGAAACACGCAGTGGCGTAGCAAGGGTATGGCGAACTGTGCCTACGCCAGGGGCGCAAATTTGTGCTTTATCCTAACATAGAAATAGCGTTAAGAATATCTCTCACTATTACAGTAACAACTGCTAGTTGTGAAAGAATTTTTACTAGTTTTAGTAAACTTAAGCTAATAAAAAATTGCTTAAGATCAACTATTGAACGAGAATGACTAACAAGCATGGCAATTTTATCCATAGAACATGAATTTGCTAAACAAATTTTATATGACGAAATCATTGATGAATTCTCTAGCCATAATGCAAGAAAAGAACATTTTTAAATTAGAAATTTACATTGTAATAACAACTGATAATTAAATTTAAATAATGTTGTATATTACCTAATTATATATACAGTATGTTAATTAATTGGAAAGTCAGTAGTTATTACTACTAATATAATGCAGATATTGAAGTTCCGTTTTTTTAACTAATATATGACTTACAGCCCATCTTTTACCATGGTTAAAAAAATCCAAAATTCAAAATTTTAAAAAGTTTCCGAAATAGCCACATTGTAGAATTACTTATAAGTTACTAAGCAAAAAAAAAAATTTGAAATCAATTGAATTTGGAATGAATGAGAGCATTTTATATTTCCAAAAAACACAGTAAATTGTAAAATCGTATGGTTTTTTTGATTTTTTTCGTAATCGTATTGGTTTTTGTTAAATATCTTCAATTTAACCAGCTATTTATGTTAATATTAATTTTAATTACATTTTAACTTCATTTCAGTTTAAATTAAATATTGAATTATCTGATAAAACGTTAAAATGTGTGATATATAAATTATAATTGGCATTAAAATATTTAAAATTACCTACCTAAATAATGATACCTATAAAAATATTAATTTATTATACTTATGTCACATATTATGTTAAAAAAAAAACGGAACTTCAATATCTGCATTATGTTAGGAGTAATAACTACTGACTTTACAATTAATTAACATACTGTATATAAAAAAGAACTAGATGGGCCTCGCTCTCCTGTACAGTAGGGAGTGGAGTGAGCCTCGCTCATAGGATAGGTCATTACAATGGATTTGTTAAATTTGAATTCAATGATAAGTATCATTGTATATGAATAACGATTCTGAACGGAGATGATATGTTGGTCAAGAATAAGATATTATAATATAGTATCATATATTTAAATTGAAATATAATATCAATATTTGCTTTTCAAACGCTTACAAATAAAATTTTGCCTATGAATTTCAATAATTTTTATATTATAGTAAGAACTACTTCTGTGAAATTTCCTATTAAATTTTCAAGTATTTTGTACGAGCCAAATGTTTTTTATCAATGATTATAAAAAAAAATGTAAAAAAGTCAATTATTTAAAATGCCTATAAATAGCTTAATAAAAATCAATAAAATATTTTGAAAAAAATCATACACAAAGGAAATGCCAATCTTAACAGCTGGTAAAAATTTCATTTTTCTGCGACTTTTACTTCTTGATAATAATCGAAAATATTTAAAATCGTCTGAGAATAAATCGCTATTTTATGCAATTTCGTAAAAATTTAAATTTCAAACAGTCATATAATTTTTTCCTTTAAGTCCGGTAGAAATTTTTTTATACATTTTTAAAGATTAGCTTATGGACAACCTAATGTTAAAATTTTGACCCTTAAGTATAACTGAAAAAAATTTATGAATTTTCAACTAGGTACAAAATATCTTGCAAATCATCGCGATTTTAATATATTTTATACAAATTTGAAATTTACGGTCTTATAAAAAAAATTTGAGTAAAACGATCTCCGATATTTTTTAGTGACAATAAGTTTAAATTTTTATAAACCTTGTATTAAATTTTCTATAGTTTTCAGTCAGCCAGTTAAATTGTATAGGTGTTTAAAAAAAAAAATAATCGAAAATTTAAATTGTCTATAAAGAAGTCAAAATACTTTGAAAACTTAATGAAATAATAGTAATAATGGCCGGAGACTTTAAGCCAGGCCGAACCGTTTACGATTATAGGTGGTATTTTAATGCTTGGAAATCTATGTGAAGAAGAATTTGAGTCTGCGTCTGAGGATTCGGAGGATAGTGAAGTGTGGTCTGTAAAATCAGGAGATTCGGATATTTTTTGGATTTCATTAGCGGTTTGTTTTGATGTAGTGATTTTTAGGTTAACAGGAATGTTTGATTGTGTAGCTGGAATGTTTTGTTGTTTAGAAGAGATAAGTGAAGGGGCTGTAGCGTCTTTCTTTTTGTTCCTTTGGGGAGGAGGGAAGTACGGTCGAGCGGACGTTTGCTCTGACCAACTATGATGAACGGCGGTTACCAGTTTAGTGCTACGAAAAGGGGGAGCGGCCCACAACAGCGGAAGTTGGTTGAGTTTATCTTTGTGTAGAGAACGCAACGCGGTGAAACGAAGTCAGGGAATTGAATGTTTATTCTTGGTTGAATATGTTCTTCTATGCTTGCTTTGCTTTGTATGGATGCCGTTACGGCTTTTATGAGTTTCAGGCTTGCGCCTACGACCCTTCACCTGTGGTGTTTTCCTGGTTTAGCTTGTATAGATGTTTTTAGTGTTAGTGTTAGTGTTAGTGTGAAGGGTCTTTTTCTTCTATTGGTTTTTGCTTCCGATGGTAGGATTCCTATGTCCCTGATGTGTGTATATTTTGACGTGCTGTTCATGTAAAAGAATACCTTCGTTGTTTGAGTTAATTCATCTTTTAGTGATCGAATGTTTGTAGTTTGAAGGAGAGTCTTGTTGGAAGTCAAGTAGTGGGTACTAGTTATTACCCTTAGAGCGATATTTTAAACTGCTTCTAGTTGACGCCAGTTTGTTTTGCTTAGCATTGCTCCCCATGCTGTTATGGCGTAGAGTAGGATGGGCTTTAGATAGATTTTATAAATCGACAGTCTTGTGGCCATGGGGATTGGGCTGTTTCGATTAAGTACTGGATATAAAAATGCTCTTATGCATTTTGCTCTTTGGATTGTTTCTTTTTTCTGGCTATTGAAAGTTAGGTATTTGTCGAAGTTTACTCCTAAGTATTTTGTTTGATTTGACCAGGGGATTTGATTGTTTTTAATTTTGATGTTCCTCCTCGAAATTTCGAAATTGAAGATTACTGCGGTCGTCTTTTGTATGTTAAGTCTGATTCTCCATTTGTCCATCCAGTCTACTGCTGCGTCTATTTGACGTTGTAACTTGATAATGGCAATATTTTTGTTTGGGTATGAAGAGTAAAATAATGTGTCGTCGGCGAATAGTAATGTAGTTACGTATTTTGTTTTTGGGAGGTCATTGATGTAGATGGAGTATAGTAGTGGAGATAGACAGGATCCCTGGGGGACGCCTGCTACTATGTTTTTGGAAGATGAATTTTTGTCTTGTATTTTTATATTGAAGCTTCGGTCTTTGAGAAAGGATTGTATTAGTTTTATTAGGTGCTTTGGTATGTCTGTTTGTGTGTGGAGTTTGTGTATTAGCCCATCATGCCAAACTCTGTCGAAAGCTTTTTCAACATCTAAGAATATTGCTGCTGTTTGTCTTTTGTTGTTCATGTTTTTTGCTAGTTCATCAGTTAGTTTAACTAGTTGGGTTGTGGTGGAGTGACCCAGTCTGAAAGCGTGTTGTTCTTCTCTTGGTTTAAAGTGTATTTGGAGTTTTGAAAGTAGTATGCGTTCGAAGACTTTGAACATAGTGGAGAGTAGTGAGATGGGCCTGAGGTTGGTTGGGACATTATGAATTTTGTAAGGTTTCGGGATCATGATGATTGAGACATTTTTCCATACTTTTGGAAAGTATGAATATCTTATACACGATGTGAAGATGTTGTTAAGAGTGGTGATGGCAAGTGGTGGTAGGTGTTTGAGTGCCATGTTTGTAATGCCATCAGGGCCTGGGGCTTTAGCCGATGGTAGTCTTTTTATGATTTCCCAAATTTCTTTTGGTTGGGTATAGTGAGTTGGTCGGTCGATTATTGCCTCTATTTGAGTGATTGAGTTAGTGACTTCTTGTAGTTCTGGGCCAGGATTTTGGGTAAATTGCGCTTCCATTGATTTTGCAAACAATTCGTTTTTTAAAGAGGAGTCGTAGATTTTTTCTCCGTTGAGGTCGACGAGTGGAGTGTTTGCTGGTGTTTTTCTGAGAAGTCTCCGGTTGAATTTGTATACTGATCGGTCGTTAAAATTTAAGGTTTTCGTGAACTCGTCCCATTCGGATTGTCGATGATTTTTTAGGATTTGTTTGACATGTGCAATTTGTGCATTAAGTAGGGTTTTGACTGCTGGGTCTCTGGTACGTTGCCATTCTTTTCTTAGTAATCGTTTGGTGGAGATTTCGAGTTGGATGTCTAGTGTTATTTGCTCTTTTCTTGGCGAATGGTTGAGAGTGTAGGAGTTTATTTCTAAAGCTGATTGGATGGTCTTTGTAAGTGTTGAGATTTCTTTGTCAATGTCTTTGGTGCATTTGATGTTATTGATTTTGGAGAGGTTTAGGTTGAGATAATTTTCGTACTTTTTCCAATTAATTCTTTTTCTGGCTTTTGGTGGGTCAAGTGTTGTGATGGAGTCAGAGATTGATAAAATTATTGAATTGTGATCTGAAGAGAGGTCATTGTAGTTGGTTATGGTATAGTCATGGTCGTTAAGATTTAATATAGCTATGTCAATAATCTCTGGTGCGTGTCGCGGGTTGTATGAGTGATGGGTTGGTGAGTCAGGTGCACAAATGGTGTATGAGTTTGAGAATTCCATGTGGTTGTGAAGTAGACGACCTGAAGCGTTTGTCGTTCAGCTGTTCCATGAGGGATGTTTCGCGTTAAGGTCTCCAGCTGCAATGAATTTGAGATTCTTATTTGTTAGGGCTTCCAGATCGGTTAATTATAATGGCTTTTTTGGGCTCTTGTATATCGATGAAATGCGAACGTTGTCGTTTCCAAGTTGAACGGTAATTGAAGTTGAGTCCATGGCTATTTGTAAGGGGTCTTGACTTTGAATAATATTTTTCCTGACTAGTATTGCAGTACCCCCTGATTAAGGAGACCTTGGTACTGGAGTACTGTCTTGGCTGTATGTAAAATAATTAGGTAGTTTAAGGGGAGTGTTTTGGTTTATTCGAGTTTCTTGAAGAAGGATGATGTGGATGTTGTTTTGTTTGGAGAAAATGTTTAGTTCATTTATTTTATGTTGAATGCCATCACAGTTCCAGAAAAGAATATTTAGGTTATTCATTTTGAATTTCAGAGAGTTCTTTGATGCTTGACAGAATTGTGTTTATGATTTCGTCTTTTGTGTTGAGGTCCGAACATTTTTGAGCTGATTCTAGGAGTTTTTGTATGATTTGAATAGTTTTAAAAATTGAAATGGTTGGTTGAGTGTTAATGGTTGCTTTGGCATACGAGATGTTCTTGTTTGGTTCTGTATGAAGTTGTGGGTTTCCTTGAGTTGTTGGTAGTGAAGGAAATTTTGTGTTCTTGTAGTTTTCGTGGCTAATAAGAGTTTTGGAATTTGTTTTTTCCATCTGTAGTTTGACAAGGTATGGGCATCCTCTGTAATTGGCGGTGTGCTCTCCTCCGCAATTACAGCACGTTAGAGTTACTTTTTTTGGCTTTGTGCAAGTGTTGGATGCGTGGTTGCTTCCGCACTTAACGTATCTCGGTGGGTGTCCACACCTGGAAGATGAGTGTCCGAATTCTTGGCAAGTAAAGCATTGGGATGGGTCTGTCAATTTATAAGATTCAATTTTGATGTTGACGTAGAATAGTTGTTGTTCCTGGTATATGTCTTTAGCCGTTTCTAGGTCGGCAAACGTAATTTGGTGGATTGGGAGTCTTTTTTCGTTCTTGGTAAAAGCACGAATAAATGTTGGTTTATAACCT
>JAIPRK010001774.1:0-43052 GCA_025469195.1 Chaitophorus viminalis
TACACCAAAAAAATTTGTTATGAATAACTCGGGAAATTCAAATAAATGTAAGCTTAAATTATACTTTTAATTTTGTACTATATTAATGGTTTGTAACTTAAAATAATTGAAAACATGTTTCAAAAAGGTTCTCCAAAATGTGAAAGTCCTCAAAACATAATGTATGAAACACTCGTGAAACGAATGAAGCCGTCCGAAATCAAAGGACGCGTACTGAAATTCGATTCATCAGGTATAATGTATAATATTATCCATTTATACTTCAAAATGATTTTAAAATGTTCTTGATTGATCTCAATATTTTAAATTTAAATGCTCATAAAGATCGTATATCTATAGAGTATATTATTCGTATCTTAAATATTTTGTAAATGATTTTATAAAAATGTAAAATAACTGTTTATATTATTTTAAAATATAATAAAAGATTTTCCATATGCTTATTTTATCTATTCTCATACTTACTTGATACAATTTTCAAAATATTTTGACTCATTTTGAGCTGTTTATAGACACCCGCTTGCCTACCTTTTTTTTAAAGATAGATACTTATGAGGAATTTTTTCTTATATTTTCAAACTTAGATATACCTAATAAGAAGTTATTTAATGAATTTTAAACTCAAATAAGCTTGAACATGTTTGTGATTTGATAAATTTTGTCAAAATTCTAACTCCGGACGCTCATAAAAATATTGTAAGCTTTCGCTCGATTTATATATATATATAGATTATTAGATTCTGAACGGAGTGATGGAATCTATTGGTTTTACAATGATGTGTTTTATTTTTTTTTTTTTTTTTTCGTGTCTGTCATCACGTTTTGGGGCAGTAAAAATGCTTCGATTTTCTTAAAGAGCAACTTTTCTGAAAGGAAAGTTAATGTAGATGGTACTTGGGTTAGTCAAAAATCCAACTTTTTCAATACTTTTTTAAAGCGTTGAAAAAAACGATAAAAAAAATTACGAAAAACGAGAAATTTTACGCAAATTAACGTTTTGACAAAATACATTTTTTTTAAAATGCTCTAACTCAAAAACGAAAAACCGCAATAACTTGTAATTTTCACAAAATCTTTATATCGGTGTTCTATATACATGGTTAAGTTTTCAAAGTATTTTGACATATATTGACTTATTTATAGACAATTTAAATTTTCGATTTTTGTAAATTTTTTTTTTTAAACATCTATAAAATTTAATTGGCTGATCAAAAACTTTTGAAAATTTAATACAATGTTTATAATAAGCTTAACATATCGTCAATAAAAAATATCGGAGATAGTTTCACTCAAATTGTTTTTATAAACCCATAAATTTAAAGATTTGCAAGTTATTTTGTAGTTGAAAATTCATAAAAATTTTACTATTGCATTATATTTCAATTTAAATATAAAATACTATATTATTATATACCCATTTTAGACCAACATATTAACTCCGTTCAGAATCGTTATTCGTATACAATGATACCTATCATTGCATTCAAATTTAACAAATCCATTGTAATAATGACTTATCCTATAAATGGGGTGCACTCTACCCCCAACTGTACAGCAGAGTGAGGTCCATCCGGTACTTTTTTGTATTGTTATCAAATATATTGTATTATTTCTACTTTCTAGGTTTATATTTTTTATTGATATCTTAATTAAGTATAAAAAGAAGGTGTGGCAGGGGTCGCCAAGTAGTCGATCGCGATTGACTGATTGATCAAACTAAAAATAATAAAATAATCACTAAAAATAAATATATACCAATGTCGGTTAGGTTGATCACATAACCTTCATCACATTCTTCCGCTTTATAATGAGTAAAGTAGTTATTAACAAAGAAAAAATACCCTTCTTTCTATAATAGTTTTTGTTGAGTATTATTATACTTTACTAAATAATTATTAAATAATTTGTTATATTTATTAGAAGAAATCAATCCTCTTGAATGGTCTCCTGGCATTTTAAAACCGGCTAAAAAGTATGACTCCTTTGTTAAAAGCATGGAACCTGAAGAAGCAGCACTTAACATGTTTGATAGTCCAACGTTATTAATATCCCCATTCACTAGATCATATATTTCAAATTTAAGCTCGCTGTCTACGCCAGAAAAAGTCCAGAGAAAAAAAAACGATTCTTTCTCCAACAAAAAAATATATAAGACTTCAAAAAAGATGCAAGCGATTGGAAAAATTATTAAAAATTAAAAGATCAACTATCAGTTTGTTACAAAAGAAAAAGTTATCAAATAAAAAAAATAAAATAAGTATCCAACATTATTTACAAGAAATTACATTTTCTTCAATAAGTTTTAAATCGTTAGTTTCAATGCAAATCAACCATAATAAGCGTAAACCATGGACCATAAACGAAAAAAAATTAGCTTTGTCTATTTATTACAAGTCTCCAACTACTTATGAATACATGCGCAAAAATAAAATTATATTACCTGGTGCGAGTACTGTACGTCGTTGGCTAAACGCAATACATTTTACTACCGGTTTTTCATCAAAATATATGGAGCAAATTCAACTTAAAGTGGCTTTTATGTCTTATCAAGAAAAACAATGTGTTGTGTTACTCGACGAAATATCAATTATGAAATCTATCGAGTATAATAAATCAAAAGATGAAATCGAAGGTTATGAAGATCTTGGTACATTAGGTAGAACAGACAAAATCGGTTCGCACGCTTTAGTTATAACGAGGATTATATAACAACTGAAAATTTCCACTTTGTTATTATTTAACTGGTAGTGGAATAAAAGGAAATAACTTGGCAATAATTGTTAAAGAATCAGTTCAAAAATTGTTTGATCTCAGTTTAATGCCAGTAGCAACTAGTGTGTGACCAGGGAACACAAAATAGATGCATGTTTTCACTTCTAGGAGGAACAATAAAAAAACCATCTACTGAAATTTGTGACCGAAAATTGTTTCTGGTATATGACATGCCACATTTAATTAAAAGTCTAAGGAACAATTTGTTAAATGGGGATATACAAATTGGTAATAAAATTATATCATTTGATGATGTAAAAAAACATATGAAATAGATAGCAACAGCTCTACAGCTCGAGCAATGTGTAAAATGACGCCAGCTCATTTAGCGCCTAATGCATTCCAAAAAATGAGTTGTAAATTAGCAGTCCAGGTACTTAGTAGATCTGTTGCCGTTACCATCAAAACATGTGTAGGTACAAAAGAATTAAATTCAAGTACAGCACTTAATACAGCTAGTTTTATTAAAGATGTAAATGACATGTTTGATTCTGCTAACAGTAAGAATGTATATGACCCTAACCCTAATAGACGACCTTTAAATGATAACAACCCACACATTTTTGAAAATTTAAAAAAAATTCGTACAACTTTTCAAAGTGCTGTAAAAATTAATAAAAAAAATGGAAAAAATAGTATTCCACCTTGTTTTGAAGGGGTTGTATGGACTATTACTGCACTATTAGAATTATATGAATCTGAAAAACTAAAAATGTATCTAAATACTGGAAAAAAAAATGTATTTATCATGACAAACCGATTAACACAGGATCCACTCGAAAATTTTTTCTCTATAATGCGCCAGAAAAATGGTTATAACAAAAATCCAACTGCTCGAACATTTCGATGTTGCTTTGGGACTATTTGTACGTATAGCTTAATGAAATATTCGGAAAAATGCAATTGTGAAGACGACGATGACGAATTTTTGAATGTTAATGTTTTGAAAGATATTCAAATAGAGACAAATTCAAATGAAGATGATACAACCAAAATAAATGACGATATTATTAATATTAATACAGGAACTGAATTAAGTTGTTCCTCTATAAGTCCTACATTAGAACTATGTCCTATTCTAAATTTAAACCAATCATTAGAAAATTGATCAATTTTGTATTTTGCTGGTTATATTGCAAAGCGATGTATGGAAATGTTCAAGTGTGTGAAATGTGAAGAATCATTAATTCTAACATCACAATACTTTCAAGATAAAAATCAATTACTTCTATTACATAAAACATACGGTAATAGTAAAAGAGTAAAAGTATTGAAGGGCTAAAAAATCCATCAAAACTAATGATATGTATCACAAAAATCTGTTTGGATATTTTTAACAAACATTTTAATGAAATTAAACATGAAAAAAAAAATTGTATCTCAATTAATGGACAAAACCAAGACACATGAAAATAACGACATACTTACTAAAGCCCAATCATGCTACGAACATTACATTTATATGATGGAATTACTGTACACAGTTATGATATTTAAAGAATGCAAATGGACAAATTCTGATTTACACAACAAAGCAGTTCAACATGTGGCAAAATTGCGTATTCTACAACACAACTAAATTTTTATAAATTATAATTTATAAGTTATGTGATTTAAAGTATGTATTTACTAAGTTTTACATTGTAATTTTTTATAATTTGTATATAAGAACAATATAGTGATAATACATGCATTGATAGAATTCATAGTGTTCAATTTAGATTTTGCAAGTATTGTGCAATAATTTATACCTAACTGCTTCCTATTATTTTAATTTGTTAACAAGTCAAATTACACGAATTTATATAATAATTACATTCCATACATTGTTGTGTTTTAACTGTGCGAATTATTGTTTCTTGTTTTTAATAAAAAAATAATCAAGATATACATTAAAATATGAATTGGTCAAAATTATAATATAATATAATTAATTAGCCTGTAATCCGTACCGTGTACGTCAGTCCGTTTTTCCCAGCGTCATTCAATCAAATCATTCAAAATAAAAATAGTAAATATAAAATAGGTACGTTGCGACTCTTGACGGACGTCATGACGGGTGACGATAAAAACCAGTTATACCCGCACCGCGCTCCACTTAGGCTACGGCGGCTGTTATAAAATACACATTTATTAGTATTGTTGATTCTTATCGCCATCTACCGAGGGTTTTATTGTACGCCACCGAAAAACCGCTCAGTGAGCAATCTATAGTATTATACAGAAGGCGACCATGAAAATAACAACGATTCTGATATTGTGCCCAATATCGAATTTATATTTCGTACACTGGTCTAAATTACCACTTTATAGTGCCTGGATGGTATATTGAATTCCGTATTTTGAGTCGTTTGAACAACGCATTGTTCGTTACATCACTTACATCTGTGTTGGAGTTTTATTTTTATTTTTTTACAAACACTATTACAATGTTATATTGTGCGCCAACTCAAGTGATATACGCTTATATACATATCAAAGAGTCTCGCTAGAGACTCCTTTCTGTGCGTAAGAAACACCGATAAGAAACCAATAGCGAGACTATTATACACAAAGTTTGGGCGCAGCGCTCGGATCTCTCACTCGCACGCGTTGGTTGCATGCGGAGTGTGAGAGAGACAGAGCTAAGAACTGCAAATTTTCGATTCTCAATTTTCTCTCATTCCAAGGGTTTCCAACCGGCCCGCATGATACTCGCGGTACTTTCCGTTGTTGTGGCATTACTAAGTTATAGGTTAAGTAATAGTAATAGTAATAGTAATAGTAACAACAACAACTACGTACGGCGCACCGCACGCTTTATCTTATAATAGCCACGACTGTAAATATTATCTACTATAAACAGCTCGTTTTTCGTATTATTACAAATAAAATATTTCGGGATTACGACTGTTAAATAATATTGTCGACAGCGAAGAAATCAATTACGGTATACACAAATTATAAATAACTCAATGTTTTAGTGTGGCGTCCGGAGTCGTATCATAGATAAAGATGCGTGTATGTGTGCTTGTGTGGTCGCCGTGGAACGTAGTACCATTGATTATAAATACTATGAAGTATATATGTATTTTTAATCAATGCTTCAGAAAAATAATTGAAATATACAAAAAAATACTTCGGAGAAGTAAAAAAGGCTTTATGTGCGTAAGTCAAAACGATTGGAAGAAACGATAGAATTTTGAAGTTAATAAAGAAGTGAAATCAATCCCAAAATTCTGTGCCACAACTTTAAAAATATCAATTCACAAACAAAAAAAAAATTAGCACAGCACGGCGCAAATTACAGATTGCCAAAAAAATTCGAGTCAGACAGATTAACAAGTCGACTACTCCGATTTATGGCTAATTTCATCATTAATGCGCCGTACTATGCTAATTTTTTTTGTTTGTGAATTGATATTTTTCAAGTTGTGGCACAGAATTTTGGGATTGATTTCACTTCTTTATTAACATCAAAATTCTATCTTTTCTCCCAATCGCTTCGGCTTATGCACAGAAAGCCATTTTTACTTCTCCGAAGTACTTTTTTGTATACTATATAGTCCGGGACAGTGAGAGAATTTCGTATTTTTTGAATCCGTCGCGCGTTATAAGTAAAGCGTAGATTTCTATGTAATTGCATATATTGCATATTTAAATGTTATTGCATATGTTTTTACATTTTGGCAAAATTCAAAATTTTTTGCATATTGAAGGGAAAATTTAAAATAATGTATAAAATAATATTTTGTAAAGTAGAATTAAGTTAAGAAGTTAAGAATTAAATTGATGCAAAAATACATTCAGTTTTTTAGAAAATTCTTTACATTTTTTTTATTAAGTGTTATAAGTTGTTTAATTTGTAAATTTTAAATAAACAAAAAATTTGTGTATTTTTTACATATTTTCATGATTTTGGCCACAGATTTTTTATATATTTTCATGATTTTGAATTCATATTTTCATGATTTGTACTGCATATTATATGGCATATTTCGATACTTTTTAATGCATAAATGTATAAATATCCGCGCTCTAGTTATAAGTAATAACTGCATGAATGTTTGACAGGATACATGCATTCGATTTAAAACGCGTAAAAATGTCACCGAAATACGGCTATCACTCGTGTGGATAACGGAATGCCAAACGAATCGCTCAAATATTTTAGAGCAATATAACTGTTGTTCTAGAAGTTCTATTCACATACACGGACGATGTTTACTTGATGACTACAAACACATTATCATTTTCCGTAATTTTCAAAACAGAATCTTGATACATACCCATCACAGTTACACCTCTAGCTCGTGTCACCATAAGTCCATAACGAGACACTTTTGCCACAAAATATACGATAAGAAACATAATATGTATTATCGAATTATTATATAATAAATGTTCGTTGCACGCAAGCGTAAATTAAGCACTTTCCCGGCTAACGCAACAGCAAATAACTGACACTGAAAGTTTTGAATTTTAACATCGAAAATCATACACGATTATATTATTATATTATATGTTTGTGTAAGAATCCAATATATATCCAATAAACTCATTTTGATGGATAAATATATACCAAATGAGTATAGTGGTGATGTTATAAAATTGTGTTCAACGCTTCACATTATTTTATTTTCAAATTTCAGTTGATGTTCTACGTTATATTAACTATTAAGGTGCTTATACACTAGGCGGATTGTTCTCGCGCGGACGCGGTTTTAAATCGCCGCGGTTTAAAATCGCTTTTACACAAAGCTTACACATTAGACAAAATTTACGCGGTTAAAAACCGCTCCAAAACCCAATAACCTAAACAACAAAATAAATAATATCACAACCTCGTGATTCCTGCACCAGGGAACATCACGTATTCGCGAAAATAGTATTATTTCTTAGTTATTATTGATTTTTAATTATTAATTATGAATAGTTTAAAAATGGATTCATTAACCAATACTGAGGCCATTTGTCTAGCCTATATTTTGTATAAAAAAAAAAAAAAACATAAAAAAACAGTGAAAAGAAGATATTGGGTCCATCCTTTAAATATGAAAAGACCTCGTGAAGGGCAATTTCAAGTCACCTTTATGACTCTGAGAGCCTACCCGGAAGAATTTTTTAAATATTTCCGTATGTCAATTTCATCGTTTGATGAATTGGTAAGTAAATTTATTATTATATAGAAATATAGAGAGTTCAATTTTAAATGTAATGAATGTTTTATTTTATAATATATAAATATTATAGATATCACGTATAAAAAAGAAACTACAAAAAGAAGACACGATTCTGTGTACTTCAATACCACCAGAAGAAAGACTATCAGTGACATTGAGGTATATAATTCCCAAGCATGCCTAATTATTAATTAACAATAAAAATCATTAAAAATCATAAAATAAAAAGAAAATTTTTTACGATCGCCAACGACTAATAATTAAAGTAATTTGGATCTTGTTTTCACAGCTTTTATCATTGAACGTATATTAATTCATACGAATAGATACGATAAAGAAAAACAGTTACTTTGAACGAGCAATTTAGTCAAATTGCTAATGTCTGTTTAGATCTAACGAGTGATTATATTTTGTTCAACGTTTTCTGAACCTTGTAATTCGTTTTATGACAGATTTGTTGACACTATAAACCAAAATCAGTTGTTAGTCGTCAACGTGTCATATTGCATGTACATAGAGACTGAATTCAAAAATATTAACGAAAACTATAACGCATACCAGTGCTATAAAAATACTATCCAAAGTTATAATAACTTTAATATACCTAAGCTAATACTTAAAAATAATATTATTATCTAGATATAGTCAAAACAAACAGAAAATTTCGTTGATTCGTCAATCAAAAGAACTATTATAATTATTGTCATTGACGTATTTTCTAAAACACTAAATAGGTAATTGCCCTAAATATATAAAAATATGGAATAACTTGATTTTAATATAAATATGTTTGAAATCCGTTAATCCTATCTAATCGTAATACCTGCAATATATTGTATGATATTATACTGTTTTTTAACCTATATTCAAGTAAATTTGTGTTTAATTAAGGAATTAAAAGTGCATGCATTGAAACTGCATTTTTTATCTTATTTATTTTTAATTTCGTAACAAATTATTAGCAACCAAATAATGGTACCAAATGGTACCTTCATAAAAATTTGAACTACATTAATCTTTTATAAATTTATTATAATATTGTTATGGGCCGTGTACCATATCTTGGTAAGTAAATTATTTTCTTTGTTATGTATGGAAAAAATAATTACTTTTAATCGTTGCACGTCCCTTTGGACTTTAATTATTAGTAAAAGAAAGGATAAAATCAATTATAATAAAAAGAAAATCCTCAGTGCAAGTCCCACGTGGGGTAGTAATAAATTAGTTGTAAACTTTTACTTTTCTTATAAACCGAGTAGGTCTGAAATTTGATTAAATCTACATAAACTGTGGTACTCATCGTCTTACAAAAACAAATAATACTTATCTCTGAAAACAGTTGAATGAAAATGTTTTTTTCTTTCTTTCTGTACTAGGGTTATTGTAATTGACCGACATAATTATATTTTTCGGTTGATAATTTCAAATAAAATTTTCTATTTGTCTGCCTGACTTTTAAAACCTTTATAAGTGTACTGGAATACAATACGCAAGAGTAAAATAATATCTCAGTAATTTCCCATAGATTTCCACCGATTTGTTTATATTGGAAATCAGCAGACATGTGTAGTCTTGTAAATAATAATAGAAAGCAAATAAGCGGACACGTATACGATGTAGTATTTAGTGGAAGTATAACTTATTTTCGTTTAGGGCAAAACATCATATGTACATAAAGCAATAAAGGTGTAGATATAGGTACTACTGAACCCTCAATTCAACTTCGGTTAGTTTTGACTTCAGCGCACATCCAAATTGTCCTGTATACAGTCTCGGTATCTCATACTAGGTTCGACGTGAAATTAATACAAAAGACGGACGTATTGCGGGTTTAGTGGTGGCACGTTATTGTACGCACGCGAGGCCGAATCACCAATACTATTATCCGTATATACGGAAATAGTGGTCGACTACCTAATAATTAATATAATGTATTGACTATTAACGTATATTGTTTCGATGGCACGCATGGGAACAATGTAAAGACCCATAGTACTTAATTATGTTATCGTCCAACACGCTCAATGATCGCGTGCACCGGTAAAACAACTGTCGGAATCTTCACAAAACTGATATAATAATATACGCAACCCCTATTTCCATTTATTACATCGTATGTTTACTACATCTGTATATAAGTACTAATACTGACAACTTTTTTTCAAAATCGTTCTCCGTTAGAGGTATTGGAACAAAGTTCTTGTTTTCGACAACGTGTTTGTCGTAAACAGTGGCGTACATTCAAATTTGATCTGGGGGGGGGGGTTGAATAAAAATAACCAACACTAAAAACCTTCTCTTTAAAACCACCCATTTTCCTAAGAATCAAACACATAACACGTATTGTGTATCCATATTGTGTAATTACGTGAAGTGGATAAATCACGGTTGCATTTCGTGAAATGGTTGTAAATTGCAAACGTTGTCCATTTCGTGAAACGAACAATAACGCGAAATGGATGCGACATATATTTAAAGTAAGTACTTATAAGTTCATAACACGTATCGTAGATACTCGTATTGGACAAAATAATTTTGTATTATAAAAACCTAGATAACGGGTTTGCGATTGGCGGCGTGGCAAAGTATATTTAGAATCACTATAATATACCGATATCATGAAATATGGTTAGAAAAGTTATTTTAACCACTTGTACTTCAATTTAATTAATTTAATCAAATATTATTTAAAATTTATAACTGTATTTTTTTAGTGCATTATTTAGAATTTTTAGGACATCATAGCATTTTTTTAAGGGCATTTTTCAGGGTTTTATAGGGCATTATATTCCCAGCCTTACTTATTAGATAGGTAACTTCTGTACTGACTGTACTTAAAAATACAATATATACTATATGTGTATGCATATTAACTTAACTGAGTTAAAAAAAAAAAATCATTAACTCGCTCAGTCTTGTTTATCTATAATTCATTTTAATATTTTAAACATTTTAATATTTTGTTAATTAACAATTAATGTTATAAATTCAAATTAATCTTAAATAAATACTTACCAATGGTTTATAGAGTTCAATGTTCAATTGTTGACATAAACTTCTCCAATGGCAGAATAGAACAGAATGAAGTATGAACGAATATTTCATAATTAAATATTTTAACATGGTCATTTACGATAGTGCTATTAAAATAGAATCCATTTCACCGTATTATTGTTGCTCACGAGAAATTTAACGATTATATTATTATATTCGTTTTTTTCTCCGTTGTCTGATCGAGTCGGTCGAGATAACGACAATATTAATATGTATTTATGTCCGCACGCAACTAACTGATTGTGTACGATCAAATGTCTATTTTGATTGATATACGGCACCCATAATTTCGTTATGAAATCTTTTTTCGTTGTTGGTAAAGTATAGTGTTTACTCAATAGTCATATTATTATGACGTTTGTTTGTGTATACACGGATGATTAATAATAAGAAATTCATCAATAATATCACCTTTTTTTTTTTTTTTGGTCCTGGAGGGTTTGAACCCGAAACCCCTCCCCTCCCGTATGTACGCCACTGGTCGTAAATATTATATGCATTTATTATTATACTAATTAATTTTATTAATTATATTAGGTACGATACATAGTTAATATTAGGACGATGCATAAACTAGCATATTTATTTTACTATATCTACGAAAGCATATTATTATTCGACGTTCAATCGCAATACTATGAAATGTACATAACAGCTCGGACCGAAGAATGACTTTACATTGTCTATTGTTCTATGTTCCGATCGGGATAATAACACGATGGATCACCACGAGTTGGTACAGTTACGACATAGATTGCCCTCGACGCTATTCGATTGTATTCGATTTCAAATTTAATTACGTTGTGACGACAATATTTGAACGAGTTTCAAACGGGAAATAATTTACTTTGGGCTCGAAATGGGAACAACGAAATCAGTTTTCGTGCATTACTTAAATTACTTTTTATTCTGAAGTTTTTTTTTCAAAATCGCCTAGTTATTCTGTATACCAGAAATTTGACAATGGTGTTATACCATAGAAATCGAGGAAAATGTTTGGATGGCAATTTTTGAAATTCCTGATAATATTCCCCAGATAATAATAATATAATATGGTAAAACATCTATTGACTATTATATTATTATGATCACGATTTTACTGGAATATCTGGTGCAAATTTTAATATAAGCATGTAAAGTATAATAACATATAAAAAATTATCCAAACATTGATACTTTTAAATTATTAATAAAGAGATGGTTATTGACAAATGAAGTAAAGCCTTAAGTTAACACACAAGTCACAAACTATTATTGTATTATTTTATTATTTTATAATTTTATCTTTATCTATAATTTTTCTCTTATCATTCATTTATATTATATAGAAAATTTCTTTTCTCTCTCGCAATTGTTATTCATATACGGACAAGCTGAGTTACTCGGCGATGCCCGGGGAAATGATTATAAATGTTCAACTCACTTTGGAATTAAATCGCTGTGGAAGCAATTTCTTCTTAAGTCCTATCAGCTGGAATAATGGTTAAAATATTTTAATAATAATATTTATTTTCTTGTATTAACTAAATGTTGATTAATATTAATATTTTAAATTCACGGCTTGAGACTTTTTCACCAATTTGAACTAACCTCGCAAAAAATGCAAAGAACACAATTCTGACTTAGCAATACGACTTTTTTCTTGATCTGTTTCTCTCTGGTCAATCAGTAGCAGGCGAGGTAGCTCTTCGCACATTTAATTAACTGCGAGGACCTATGTCAGGTCGTCTTCTCTTCGGCATCGTAAATTGTAATTAATCAAAGTGAGAAAAGTTCTCGCGTAAATAGCGGTATTGATCCCTCACAAAAATAAAAAGATGCTCTCTTGGTCTGGAGTATCATTTGACATAGAGAGATCCTAGATCGCCATATTAGTTAACAACTGTCATATTATCAATCTGCTATTATCAATAAAACGTTTATCGTTAACAACTTTCATAGACGTTTTTTTTATTTTTTATAAATACATATTAAGATATATTTAATCAAAATTCTTCACACTTTTTCATTCGAAAAGCAGAGTTCTGAAACGCCCTGGTTACCACCGGTTATACGGTATTTTTTCATACATTTTGTTGTTGTTTTTGGACATGTCGTCAGGTGTGCACTAAAAAGACAATAATTCCAGAACCACCAGCTTATAAACTTCACAGAAACCATCTATATACCAATTTTAATATGGCCTGAAATTTTTATCGGAATCGGTTTGGTGGATCTTCAGTTATAAAATTTATTCAAAACGTACACTTTTTTTAGATTCTGAACGGAATGATGGAATCTATTGGTTTTACAATGATCTGTGTTTTAGATTCTGAACGGAGTGATGAAATCTATTGGTTTTACAATGATGTGTGTTTTATTTTTTTTTTGTGTCTGAGGACACGGTTTTTGGTAGTAAAAATGCTTCGATTTTCTTAAACAGCAACTTTTCTGAAAGGAAAGTGAATGGTACTTGGGCAAGTCAAAAATCCAACTTTTTCAATACTTTTTAAAAAAACGAATAAAACAATAAAAAAATTACGAAAAACCGGGAAATTTTACGCAAGATCACGTTTTTACAAAATACAATTTTTAAAATGCTCTAACTCAAAAACCAAAAACCGCAACAACTTGAAATATTCACCAAATCTTTATATTTGCGTTCTCTATATATGGTTAAGTTTTCAAAGTATTTTGAAATATTGAAATATTTGAAATATTGACTTATTTATAGACAATTTAAATTTTCGATTTTTGTAAATTTTTTTTTTAAAACATCTATAAAATTTAATTAGCTGACCGAAAGCTCTTGAAAATTTAATACAAGGTTTATAATAAGTTAAAATTATCGTCACTAAAAAATGTCGGGGATCGTTTCACTCAAATTTTTTTTATAAGCTCATAGAACTCAAATTTGTATAAAATGAGTCAAAATCACGATAATTTGCAAGTTATTTTGTAGATAAAAATTCATGAAATTTTTCTGTTTGTACTTAAGGTTCAAAATTTTAACACTAGGTTATCCATAAGCTACTCTTCAAAAATCTTTAAAAAATTTCCACCGGACCAAAAGGAAAAAAATTTATGACCGTTTTAAATTTAAATTTTTACAAAATTGCATAAAATAGCGATTTATGGTCAAACGATTTTAAATATTTCTTATAACTCAAAAAGTATAAGTCGCAGAAACTTGAAATTTTCATCATTTGTTAAGATAGGTATTTCCTTTATGTGATATCTTTTTCAAAATATTATATTGATTTTTAAGCCACTTACAGGCATTTAAAAAATTCGAATTTTTTAATTTTTTTTTTTATAATCGGTGATAAAAAAAAATTGACTTATACAAAATACTTGAGTATTTAATAGAAGATTCTACACAAGTAGTTATTATTGTCATTCAAAAAATATTAAAATCCATGGGCACAATTTTCTTTTATAAGCGTTTGAACAGCGAATATTGATATAAAATTTCACGTAAAATATAATATAATGTATAATATTCTTGACTAACAAATCATATCGGATTTTGAAATTTGCTCGAACTCAAAAACGAAAAACCGTAACAACTTGAAATTTTCACCAAATCTTTATATTGGCATTCTCTATACAAACTTAAGTTGTAAAGTATTTTGACATATTTTGACTTATTTATAGACAATTTAAATTTTCGATTTTAGTAAATTTTTTTTTAAAATATCTATAAAATTTTTTTGGCTGTCCGAAAACTCTTTAAAATGTATTAAAGGATTAATTATAAGTTATACTAATTGTAACTAAAATATATCGGAGATCGTTTCACTCAAATTTTTAGTATAAGTCCATAAAGTCTGAATTTGTATAAAATCGTTGTTAAATTGTTAAAATCGTGATAATTTGCAAGTTATTTTGTAGTTGAAAATTCATAAAAATTTTCTGTTTATATTTAAGGTTCAAAATGTTAACACTAGGTTGTCCATAAGCTAATCTTCAAAAATAAATAAAAATTTTCTACCGGACTTAAAAGAAAAAAATTTATGACTGCTTGAAATTTAAATTTGTACGAAATTGCATTATAATTCAATTTAAATATAAAATACTATATAATTATATAGACATTTTAGACAAACATATTAACTCCGTCCCAAATTGTTATTTGTATACAATGATATCTATCATTGTATTCAAATTTAACAAATCCATTATAATAATGACCTATCCTATAAACGAGGTGCACTCCACCCCCAACTCACAACTGTACAGCAAAGTGAGGCCCACCCGTTTTTTTTTTTATTTTTTTTTTTATCTGAGGACACGATTTTTGATAGTAAAAATGCTTCAATATTCTTAAACAGCAACTTTTCTGAAAGGAAAGTGAATGTAGATAGTACTTGGGCTTGTCAAAAATCCAACTTTTTTAATACTTTTTAAAGAAATCGAATAAAATGATAAAAAATTACAAAAAAACGCGAAATTTTACGCAAAATCACGTTTTTACAAAATAAATTTTTTAAATGCTCTAACTCATAAACGAAAAACCGCGACAACTTGAAATTTTTACTAAAGTTTTATATTGGCGTCTTCTATACGTGGTTATATTTTCAAAGTATTTTGACATTTTTTGACTTATTTATAGACAATTTAAATTTTTATTTTTGTAAATTTTTTTTTTTAAATATCTATAAAATTTTTTTGGCTGGCCAAAAACTCTCGAAAATTTAATACAAGGTTTATAATAAGCATAACTTATCGTCACTAAAAAATTTCGGGGATCGTTTCATTCAAATTTTTTTTATAAGCCAATAGAACTCAAATTTTTATAAAATGTGTCAATATCACGATAATTTGCAAGTTATTTTATAGATAAAAATTCATAAAATTTATTCTGTTCATACTTAAGGTTCAAAATTTTAACACTAGGTTATCCATGAGCTACTCTTCAAAAATCTCTAAATAAATTTCTACTGGACTAAAAGGAAAAAAATTTAAATCAAGAAGTATAAGTCAAAAAGTATTAGCAAAAAAAAAAATTTAAAACGCATGTCTGTAACCTAAAATAAAGTTATTTTTATATCTATAGATTTTAAAGCTTTGTATATTATTGCATCGAAAGATAAACAAACAAGTTTTATATCAGTTATATTATGTTGTAAGAGCTTTAAACGATCTACATTTCACTACTTCTAAAAACGAAGAATTATCTTATATAATTATATTTATATGCCACGAAAATTTAAAATCTATAGACTTATAAAATAAACTTTATTATACGTCACAGACATACGTTTTAAATAAGTCTTTAAAATATAAGAATTAATCAAGTTGTTAATTTAAAATGTTTACGCAGGTAAATTTGGCGCAAATGGGCTATTGGAAAAAACATACCTTTTTTATTTTGGCGCAAATGGGCTATACCCAAAATGAATTAATTTTTTTATGCACAAATAGGCAATGCTCCCACCCTCAACTATACAGCAAAGCGAGGCCCATCCATTTTTTTTTATTTATAAGATGATAAGTAACTTAAATGTACTCTGTTATTATTATTTATTCATTTAGTTTAATTAATTAATTTCATCTATTTAATAATTTATTATTTATATTCTTCTAGAGACTTACGTCTATCAATACAAGGAAACATCCTTAGTGATAAACGTTGCAGTGTAATAATAAATATTAATTGTGTACATATTATCTACAAAAACTGCTAAATAAACATTCATTATAATTAAATTATATGTGTACAGTTCTATGCATCGTAAAATACCGAACGCACTCTAGATAATAACTTACATGTAAACTTTGAGATTTAGCTCGGAAATGATCGGACGATAAAAATGTATAAACGTTAATGTTTTCACGTCAGTCTCGGTTTTGCGTAAGAAACAAATTTATAATGATCAGTTTGAATGTATATACAGGAGAAAATAATATGTTGTACGTACATTGCGGAATTGTTTCATCTCTTTGATATTATACAACTCGGGAACTGTTGAACAATACATTCGCCGTGGAAAATATTCACACTATCGAAAAACGGAACTGTTGTGAATTTGTAATATTATGTATTACAATTTACAAGTATTAACGTTTTAAAATGGCCTACGCGCAATATTATCTTATGCACTTCCTTTATGCGCGTTCCGTTCCGTTCAAGATCTGTTAAATGTTTCTATACCGAATCGTTATTATTGGTTTCAAAGTATAGATTTTGCCGTTTTTATCTTATCCTCGTAACACCTGGCCGTGTTAGTATGCATATATAGGTACAATACCCATCTTCGTATGCAAATTATTTACGTTCAAACGAAGTAATGATTATTATTTGGTTTATATTATTATAATTATTGTGTTATAGTATTATGTACACAATACACGTAGGTATGCGGTTGACGGTCGTGGTTGACTATCGGCGAACCGTAAAATTAATAATACATTTTTACATTATAGCGTATAGTTCTGGAGAAAATTTTAAAAACTAAAATAATCATTGATATTCATTGACCATACGAATGCACACACGCAGGACCGATAGTGTGACAATATTACGCTGCTGCGTACATGCTTTTTGTTGTGCGGACCGCAGTTAACGAGCTGTGTCCCGACGAAATTTCTATTACACGAGTTGTGTCCCAATGATAAAAGTGATGAAACACACGAGTTGGACGGGCCAAAAGCATACAGGTTTTTGTACGTGCGCTCAAACACCAAATTCTTGTTAAACGTCACTAATATTAAGGACTTATAATAATAATGGTATAGCTAGCGTGTGTAGTGATGTAGTAGTTCGTACAGCAGTATTCGGGATCGCCGGGAAAATACTGTAGAACTACTACGTGATGCGTGTTGTGAATTTGTGAGAGATGTGTGTTATGTGTGATATTTTACACAAGAATTTAATGATGTGTTGTTTCATAAATTTAAATAAAAATGTTTTTATTAATTCGAAATGTTTGTCCACTATTATTATTTTTGTATAAAGATAAGATATGCACGGAGCTACAACTATAGTCATTGTACGTTTGTACAAGATAACGATTTATATTTATATGTATATTATAACTTATATGTATATACTATAATATGTAACTATTCCAATATCACTAATTTTTTACCAGATTCGATAAAATGAGCAATACAATGTTAAACGAGCTAGGAAGTCAAACATAATCCATTCACTATGGCAAGTGAGAAAAACAAAATGCTTTTAGTCGTTGATGGTTATAAATTTTGTTTTCACAAATTATTTAAGTCCAATTTGCAGAGATGGAATATACTAAAACGTTATGTAAGTCTTTTAAAAAAATTAATAATGTAACTGAAATAATTGAACGCAATATTAATCATTATCACAAAAAACTTGAAACACCTGTACTAAATAGACAGAAAATGCATGTAACCTAAGAACAACGTAAGGACTCAATTCGTGTTACTCGAAAAAAATCTCGGGACACAATTTAATATTGGGAACACAAATCGTTTGCAGCCGTGTGGACATCATGACCGTGTGGGCGGCGGTTGTGCAGAGTTCGTGACATCGCATAGTATAACGTGATGGGAACATATTGCAAACTGCAAATATTCACGACCCTTCGTCACGATAAAGTTAATAACAGTGGTCAAAGTGGGGGGGGATACGGAGGGATGACATCCCTCTACTTTTTTGTATTTACATTTTTCATCCCTCTACTTATTTTGTCTAGAATAACGCATTTCTCCTAAGACTTGTGTTTTAAAATGAAATAATTATTATGATTTTTATATTTATACCTATGTATAAGAAAACTTTTTATTTTTCGTATAGGCCGTTTCGCGATCATATTATCTATACCCGTATTTAGATACCTTAGTCGTGTTTAGAGCTAATAACATAATATTTTAATATCACAAAATAATAACAATATATAATATAAATAAAATATTTTATCAGTTTTTTTACTATTAAATTTGAAAGTATGTTATTTATTTATTTAGTTATAAAAATTATTTATGATAGAAAAATATTGTAGTATTCTGATGCATAAACAAATTGCGAACTATAAAAAAAAGTACTATACAAGGTATGAAGAATGTTATGATGATATTAGGAATTTTGAATTGTAAGGCATCTCTCCACTTATCTTGAGCCATTTCGACCACTGGTTAATAAGCTCCTGAAACTCGGGTTATACCATCAAAATTGTCTCTGAGATTACTTCTTGATCGGCACGCTGAATCGCATAAAGATTTGTCGTTAAAAAATCGTTTACTTATCAAATTAAATTTTCTCTGATTTTATATTATTTTATTTGTATTATAATATAATATATAACCTACTTATATTTTTTTTTTTAGATTCTGAATGAAGTGATGAATGTTCGTTTTTTTGTTTTAGTAAAATCATTAAAAATATATATTTTTATTTCATTACTTTTGAAAAAATTGAATTCAGTCATTTTATAGAAATTCTTCTTCTAAAAATGTTGATGTTTCAACTTTTTTTTTCATATACCTCATACAGATTATTAATACCAATTATTTTTAGTCTGCAGAAAAATAGTTTATAAAATATTTTGAAAAACAATATAATATGGAAACACTTTAATATATTTATAGTACAGTATTTTTTTTTTAACTAAAAAAGATATATAAGAATAATGAACTTACTCGTAATTAATATATTAGATGACTGTTTCCACAATTTTTTAAAATATTAATGAAATAATCATTTTAATTTGCAATTTTACCAATTCAAAATAGTTGAGTTATATGAAGAAAAAAACCAAATTTTTTACCATCTTCATATGTCATGAAATATTAACTACAACACTATGACCTATAATATGTAAGGTTTCGAACATTTTCACCTATCAGGATAAAATAAACTGGCATTCTTTGAAATTGAGTATATATTGAATGGAATAATATTATTTATTGTTTGTGAACAAAAAGTATACAAAATGATTTATTATTTTAACGATTTTGATGGTAAAAAAAAAATTAATTTGGGTTATAGTCACTTTAAATTAAATTAAAGGGGCCACATGACAAAATAAATTCAGAAAAACTGTACTACAGAGTTCTTTTGCGGTATGGATTTTGTAAATTTAAAGTAGGTTAATATATAGTATATACTTTATGTTCAAAACCTACTATATATTCTTCAAGAACCAATTAAATTATTTTTTACCGAAAAATGAGGGGAGATGATTTGTAAAAGCTTTCTCATTACTCATATGTACGAGTATGTAAATATTTTATATAAAAGTAAGATTCGTACATATTTATATACCACTTGCCAGCCGTACGTTCCCTCTCACCCGGTAAAGTTATTTAAGAACACTTGACTGCTAAACCTGATTGTATGTATCTTTATTTTAATTTTGAACACAACCAAATTACAGAATAAATAATAAAATGAGTGTATACTTAAAGTATTGTTTAGCTTGAATTTGAAAACGTTTTTCAAAGTCATCCGGAACACCTGCCAGTCGCGTTTTACCAACCGACCGTGAAACGGATAAATCGATCTCCTATTATTATTGTGCCCATAATATAAATACACAATTAAATTGGTCATTAAAATAAAACTAAACAACTTTTTCCAATAGTTATAATTTTCAAGACGGCAATCGACTTCATAAGCGTTTGAGTCTTGAGATGATAAACTATTTGAATGATAATAACATTAATAACGAATAACTATTATAATATCTTGTTATTTATTCATTTTTACTTTGATGTAAACTGATTATCGTATCACATATAGGTATATTAATAATTTAATTGTACACTATTTTTCCGTGTACCATATCGATACCGTATCGCGTACCGCAGCAGTGTGTGAGCACCTTAAATTAGCCAAACTTGGTTTTATATTATATCTCATATTTATATTATACCTCATATTATCTTATACCTTATAGTAAATTATACGATTTAAATACTTAATTCGTTTTAATCCAGTGTTGTGTCGACCGTCACTGCATAAATACATATCGCACTCATTAACTTTATCGCAACAGCTATGTATAATAAAATAATTATATAAAATAATAAAATAAAAATATTTTCATTAAAACCAAATATTATAATAGTTATTAAATATACCTATATATAGAAAATTTGATCATCTCGTAACAATAATTTCTCAAAGCGTAACTCATCATTTTCTTCGTCTCTGAAAGCGGGCGATAAAAAAAAATGAAGTTTTCGTCACTCCAAATGGATATATGTCTCATCTTCTGATGATGCATAATTCTGCTGCTAGAAGTGTTCAGCTCTCTTCCAGTCACTGATAAGCCTCATACCAAAGGCGAAATCGTAGATAACCAGAAGTCAGAACTCTATACCCAATGACAATCTGACTCGTAAGTCTCCACTTATATTATAAATCAAGCACACAAAGTAACCACATATGTTGTCGTATATTAAACATTGATTACCTCTACTGTGTAATCATTCTAGAAAGCTAAGTAATGCCAATTTGTTAAGTTATTATATTATCAAACCTTCACATACTAAAGTGCGATCTAAAGTTGCTAAATATCAAAGCATTGAACTGTAGTTTACAATCAAATTGTATGTTATCTTATGAGTTTAGATTAATTTATCATTCCACGCATTTGTACCATTTATGCGATAATTCGTCATCTGCATCATATTAGTCACCACTTCCATTGATGACATCGAAACGGTCTTAATTGAATTGGGTTTCAATTTCAACGTGCAAAATATTGTGAATAAGACAAGCAACTACTTCTGTCATTGTTTTATGCAAATATCAACAATAATGTGTTCAAAATGAATGTATTCAAACAGACTTAAACTACTTTCACCTTTAGATAATCGTTGAAAAGTCGAGAAAAGTTCACCATCATCCAGAGTGCATGATGTGCCAATCATACTACGAGGACACTGATTATTTCGCCCACACACCACGCTACGTTAAATTGTTAAATGTATAGCCAGGATCGCTAGATCGTTGACTGCAAAAAGTCACGTGATTTAACGGCACCCCACCGTCAATTATAAAGGCTGCCCATCCAAAAAAAAAAAGATATTCTGACTTATGACAAGAAACATCTTCTCGGTCCAAATAGGCATAGAATTAATCAACAACTCAAAATTCCAGTCAGTATTCTAGACGCTCAATGCTCCCAGCCCCAAACGAAAACATTTAATTATACGCTGAAGACGCTTCTTCGAACAAAAATACTCATTTAAACTTAGATATTTATTATGCCAACAATGCTAACGTAATTTATATTTTCGTGCATTACGTACATTTTAATCTATGTATGTTATAAGCTTCATTTCCGATCTATTAATATTAGTTTATTGTTGAACGCTATTATAAAAATAAATGTGAAAGAAAAGAATTCGTTATCATCGTGTCCTTACTTTTTTACGACTATTGTTAGGTTATTATACAAATGTTGGGTAATTGATAATGTAACGTTGTTGCAAGGATCTCATGTAGAAATTTACTTAATTCTATGATAAAAGCATGTTTTCAAAATATTAGTGCTAGCATTACTCGTTTAAAACACAAACTGTGTAAACAGTTCGTTTACGAACAACTACATTATATAATATCGTTATGGTCGTTGAAATATCGCATAATCTGATTAAACAGTCTTAAAGATGTTATGATCGGGGACGAAATAACATTTTTGTTTTGCTCAAAAATAAAATAATATATAATTATTAATGGTATGCATAAGAATGCGCGTATTTGGATTCCGCAAGAGATTTTGATTTACGCGGACGACAATTTAATTTAAGAAAAATATCTGATTCCGAAATAATGGTCTCTGCTCGGGCTGGCACTGTCTATTTATTATTTTTTTTTAGCCCTCGGTGGTTTTATCCATTGAGCGTTTACGAGGTGAACATTACAATAGCGGACAGCCTATACATAATATAAGAATACAAAATAATAATAATACCACTGCTAAAAGATTATATTATACAGCACTTGATTTTACAATGGGTATTACTTGGACGGTTTATTGTTGTTCACTTCAGTACACGTTATGTGCAGTCTTTTATCTTTTCTTTTTCAAATTAAATTTAAACAAAGCAGAAGTACCTTTAAATTATTAATTTGTCCATAAAACTCGCCCAGTTGTTGTGCGTGCATAATTAAATTACACCAGTAAGTACACTTTTAGATTATGTACCGTTTGCGAACCAATAGATTAGAAGAACCTTTTGACCGCATTCCCGTTGTTCCTGCAGTGTGACATGGCCCCACGTGGTGGACGTGAGGGGTGTCATAGATGTAAAATTGCGAGTTAAAAATTAAGCGACGGTGTGGGTTTGAATCCGCGACCACACGTACCGAAAGTCGATCCGTGACCAATGGGTCACCGCACGTTACCTTTCTCTTGCAATTTTATACCTATTTAGGTGAACGATCTGGTTGTACGGCTGAGGAGAGATAACGCACCGCGTCGAGTGTTTCAAGTTTTTCAAAATAATGGTGGAACAAAACATAATACTAATATTATCGTATTCACCGCAATACAATGTCGGGCGGTAAGTCCCATTTCTCCGATAACCGCGACGAAAACGAACCGTGAAACTCGACGATAAAAGAAATTCTTTAACTAGCAAATGACTTGCAAGCTATGGCTATATATAGTTATATCGGACTATCGGAATTTCTCAACTTGTTGTACGCGTGTGGTACTATACTAGTCGTAGGGATTGAATGGGGAGGGAGATGCTCTCCATATATGTAAGATAAGGTACTTGCACATTTGACAAAAAATAAAAAAGTTATTATGCACTAGGCAGGTACGTGAACATTTTCAAAATTATAATCATGTAATTAATTGTGTGTGGTAAACAGATAGTTCTCGTTGCTCTAAAACGAGTACTATTATAGCCACCACGACATGCGATCACGATCCACACGCTGCGGACGATATTTCAGAGATCAGATAGTGCTCAGGTCTAGTTATTATACACACGCACGTCATTATAATAATATATTCAACCGGTTGAACAATGACCGTCACGCTCTCATCTGACACTGAGCTTGGCGAAATTCGTCGTGCGCACTTGAAAATATTGGTGCGTCGAGGTCTACGAACAAGCGAATAAGACGCTTCAGACTACTTTGAGATGCGTGTTTATAAATGTTATTATGTGTAAGGCCGGGCGCACACCAAAAGAGCAAAACTGCTCCGAGCTGCTCGAATCAGCTCGGAGCTGTTTGGACGTAATTAGAACACGTGTAAAGTAATTGATGCGCGCACATATATCAGTCAACATCAACACACGACAAGACAAAACAAAACATGTTCGGTCTTGATCGGTCTGGTTCTATTTTTCCTCCGAGCAAAATACGAAAAACAAAAGTCACGAGTTTAATTTAAGAAAAGTATACTACTTTACTACTATATTACACGTTCTTTTGGTGTCCAACACAGATTTTTTCATTTTGTAATATATTCAAAACTTCATAAATTTTATTTTAAAATGGGATGCGATCCAGAAAAATTGATCAATCTTATATTTTTAAGAAAATCTATTTATGATTATACCGAGAAAGATCATAGCAATAAAATAATTCAAGACAGATTATGGAATGAAATAAGCTTGGAAATGGAAACATCAATTAAGTTTATAAAAATATAAAAATAAAATAATTTTACATGATGAGTACATAGTATATTACTATATTTCTGTATCTGTAATTAAAATTAAATGAAGTTAAATTATTTATTTATTTTTAAATTATTTAAAAGTTATAATATGATATTATATCTAATATTGTTAGTTGATTTATTTTAAAATTTAAAGATATGGTATAAAACTTATATATTGTACATATTTTACCATGGAACTGAACCAATGTCTGAATTGAAATAATTCATGAACTTCTCTCGGATATCCATTGCTACAGTAGATGCCTTATTAATTGGTCTTGATGTAATTTGTCCTTGGACAATCAATTGGGTTGTTTCAAGTTGAAGTTCATCTTGGATTTCGGATGGATCCCCTTCTTTATTCATTATTATATTATGCAAAATACAACACGCTTTTGTGATAATAATAGCTTTTTCAGGAAAAACTAACATTTTATTTTCTAGAACATTAAATCGTTTTACTAGAATATCAAAAGCACATTCAACTATTCTTCTGGCTCTCGATAAGCGATAATTAAAAATTCTTTTTTCATTAGTTAAATTTCTTCTTGGAAAAGGTCTCATTAAGTTTGTTTGCAAAGAATATGCTTCGCTTCCAACAAATACAAATGGAAACTCATCATTAATTTGAGGATCAATTTTTTTCTGACTGTGGTATATTTAATTTATTGTTTTTTAATAATTTTCCGAAATTTGATTCATTAAAAATGCCACTATCACTATTTCGTCCAAAATCACCGATATCTATAGCTACGAATTTAGCATTAGCATCAACGACAGCTTGAAGTACTATAGAATGAAATCCTTTATAATTATAATATTCTGAACCAGCATTAGGAGGACATTGTATTGATATGTGTTTTCCATCAATTACGCCAAGACAATGCGGAAAGTTCCATAATTCATTAAAAGTTTTTTCTGCTTTTATCCAATGTTCAGTTTTAGGTGGTGGCATATAGACAGGAGATAAAATATTCCATATGGCACAACAAACATCACTTTCAATTTTTCCAATAGTTGTAACGCCTAGACGAAAATGATAATGTAAGCACTTAAAGTGTCCTCCAGAAGCTAAATAGCTAAAAAAAATATTTATTGTATTATATCTCTTTATTATATTAATATGATTTTACATTTTTAGTCATAAATGCATAGATTTTTTCGGTCATTTTTTAAGTCAATAATTTTTATTAATAAATTCTAAACAGTTATAACTTTGTTGAACTTTAAATAAATAATAATTTAAATATTGGTAATTTAAAATGATCAAACATAGTTTAAGCTAATGCTAAGCATATAATCTGGATCAATCTGATTCCGGATTGGCAATCCGGATCCATCCGGATTGAAATAAATACCTTAATCCTTAAATTTTTTTTAAATAAAATAATTCAACATAAAATCAAAAATACATCTGAATACTGGATCGGCGTAACGTTAAAATCTGACACAATCCAATGGGTTGTATACAAAATCCAAATCAGAGATTTCAAATCTTAATTTATTAAAAATAGCCTATAATAGTATAATAGTATAATGTGAATTAATATTTGTATTCTATAATCTCAGTTTTCTTTAAGTTAGTAACTAGTTAACTACTATAACCAAAGTACCTTGTTAATTATATTAACTATACGTTACACTCAATATATTTTTCATGAAAGCATCTTTTTTGAAAATAATTGTGTAACGTATGTATTATCACATACCTTTATATTTTAAATAATTAAAATGTATGGTTTTAAACAATAAAAAATATATCTATATATTATTAATTTTCGAGATTTTAATACATTCTATCAAAACTTTAAATACATATAATAAAAATAGATTAACAATATACATTTTCTAGTGGCAGAGTATAAAATGAAGTGGGCTTGTCTTCGTAATAGTTACACAAGAGCATTACGTGAAGAAAAATCAAAAAATCTGGTTCTGCTACTTTGAAAAAAAAAAAAGTGGTATTTATTCAATGAAATGTCATTTCTGTCAAGTTTTATGATGCAGTACAAGCAAACATCAAGTAATCTGGAAGTATTAGATGATGAAAGTGAGGAAACAGATACCGGGAAAAATACTGAAAATCTAAATTTAAATGAGAGCAATGAAATTGAAAGCGAAGGTATTGCAAGTTTAATTGAAAAACCAGAGGTATCTAATGAACCTGTATTTAAAAAACCGACAAATATTAAAGCTAAAAATTCAGCTACAGAACAAGTGACAGGGCCTATGATCGAATTTTTACGGTCAAAAACAAATAAGTCACATGTTGAAGATCCTGATTTATTTTTTTTTAAAAGTCTTTTGCCCGATTTTAAAAAATTAAATTGAAAAAACCAGCGCCATTTTAAGCAGTTTGTGTTAACAACTTTAAATACATACATTGACAAGCGAGAAGAGGAAGAATCATTAGGTAATGATAAAGTATTATATCATAATACTACATCAAATGTACAGGAAATTTAAACCTACAACTATAATCCATTCAGTCCACCTGGATATTCATCATTAAATAGCTCTTATTAAATACTTATACCTAACTACTTATTTTAAATACTTATGTAATACAATTTAATAATTATAATTATATAAATTTGTTTTGTACGTATTTCAGTTTAAAGATTGAACAATAAATATTTCTAGTACATACCTATTATAATTATAGTATTATTATTCGAACTTACCTTAAGGTTACTAACAATATTTTAGCAGGAGCTATACTTTTACGGAAATTTGTGTCTTGTGATCTTATTGTCTCACCAATTTTATTTAATATATAGTCAAAGGTAGTTGAACTCATGCGAGTGAAATTTTTAAATTTCAACTCGTCTTTAAGCAATTCATCCAAAAAATTAAAAATTGTATTATTTTCTGTACGTTTTTTATTTATTTCATGCACCCAAATTTTACATTTACGTTTATTTTCATTTAATTCACTATTAAGCAAAAATTGCCATAAAAGCGGTATTACAACGTCATCTTCGACAGAACTCATCTTGACGACTGGTGTAAAAAATGTTATTTTGTTCGGTTTTGTTTTGTCAATGTGAATGGAATTTGTTCCGAGCTGTTTGAAACAAAATGTTTCGAGCAGCTCGGATCAGTTTTGCTCTTTTGGTGTGCGCCCGGCCTAATGGTGTGCATGGAGTTCGGAATAAAGTATACGATGATTACAGCAATCGTTCCGTTTCAATATATTCGAACAACTCAAAGTGAAATAAAGAATATTGATTTGGAATTGAAAAAGATATTATTACACATAAACTTTTCGCACAATTACAGCAATATTTATGAATAACAGTTGACATATAAATGTATCGAACTGTAGCGTTATAAGTGTTACAACATAATATTTTTCTGTTTTATGTGTAGTGGTTTTTTAATAAACTATGTTTTATTTCATAATGTGACAACAAACGTGCCTTACCGATTATATCTACATGTTATTAATATTCATAAATTATTACATATTTTTTTTTCGTCCCACAGTATTACAATAATGAAATTGTTTAAGATACATTATATTTTGCTGCTGAGAAGCTAGAATAAAATTTTTAAGTTTAACATCACGTCATCGGCGCCCGTTTTACTACGCATTACGTTTTCAGTAAAACTTAATCGATAAATAAAAAAAAATCTGAAACTTTTTCAAACTTGTTTACAACGAATATTGAAATACATCAATTCCAAACGTTTTTCCTCCTAGTCAAATGTACAATATTTTGTAAAATGCAATTTTACATTATTAATGACGATAATGACGTAGGTATTATTTAAAAACTACAATTTCAACGTGTTTATTTTTCCCCAGTCGAATTATTAACAAAAAAGAAAGAAGCGGATGGGCCTCGCTCTGCTGTACAGTTGGGAGTGGAGTGGGTAGGACTCATTCATAGGATAGGCTATTACAATTAATTTGTTAAATTTGAATGTAATGATAGGTATCATTGATTGTGTACGAATAACGATTCTGAACGGAAATGATATGTTGGTCTAAAATGGGTATATTATAATATAGTATTTTGTATTTAAATTATGCAATATGTATTATATATATATAATATTATGTATTAAATATAATGCAATAGTATGCAATTTTCTAAAAATTTATATATCCAGCAGATATTGTTTTATAGCTTTTTGAAGAGTAACATATGGATAACCCAGTGTTAAAATTTTAATCCTTAAGTATAAATTGAAAATTTTTTACGAATTTTCAACTACAAAATAACTTGCGAATCCATCGCGATTTTAACATATTTTATACGAATTTGAAATTTATGGGATTATAAAAAAAATTGAGTAAAATGATCTCCGATATTTTTTAGTTACGATAAGTACGACTTATAAATAACCTTGTATTAAATTTTTGAGAGTTTTCGGACATCCAAAAAAATTTTATAGATATTTCAAACAAAAAAAAAGTTACAAAAATCGAAAATTTAAATTGTCTAAAATAAATCAAAATAAGTCAAAATACTTTGAGAACTTAAACATGTATATAAAACGCCAATATAAAGATTTGTTAAAAATTTCAAATTGTTACGGTTTTTCGTTTTTGAGTTAAAGCAGTTTAAAAACTTGTATTTTTATCGTACTATAATACTAATCTTCCCATGGTTATAGGATTACTATATTCATATGATGAATCATGATTATTTCAGATTTAATTATTATCACAATAATTTATACCTGTTTTATCATCTCATTTTTATTATATTTATGTCCTCTAAAATTTTAATATTATTTGGATTATGTAATCAATCTAGTAATTAGTACGTATTGTTTTATTACTATATTACTTATCATCAGTCTCCTACAAGTCCAATATTTTCAAACATTGCAGACACATCACTTATTTATTTATTTATTGATATAAATGCCTTTAAGGCTAAAGGAAAGTTCAGTAATACCTATAATAAAGTTAACACACAAGATTACACGAGCACAATATAAGTACAATAAATTTAAATAGTTAAGATAAAATATCAATCAAATTAAATTAAAATCAATAACATTGTTTATGGAAAAGATAATTATAACGTATTAAGGGAACTTACCTTATTAAATATAAATTACGTGTATAAAATAGATACACATTTTTTAGCTTATTACATTCTCTAGCAATACGATCTATGGGATTATTTTATCCGTATAAAATACTCTAAGACTGTATTGAAAATGTAGGACGGTGCCGTGAATTATATTGAGAAGCATTACAATTTAATGAATTTAATAAATCCGTACAGGATATTACACCATTTATTTTTTTGGACATACTAGTTACTACGAATATCTATGTATTTACGCCTAGCAAGAGATTCTAGATTAATATTGGCTTAGATTGGCTTATTATACTTAATATTATTCTATTCATTATATATATTTCGTTTCAGTAGTTTAAAATGTATCATCTTATTACCATGTCTTTATTCATTATCTTGTCATTTAATTTCAAATGTTTTTATTTCGTACTATTGTTTATAATATATTATTATGTATAACATTTATTTTATTTTATTTGTTGACTTGTAATGCTAAAGTTCTTTAAATAAATAAAAACAAAAAAGTCTTTAATTATTATTAAATGTTTTTTGGGTATTAAATATTATTTAATGTTATTAATAATTCATTTCAATTTTTTTTTTAAAAGGAAATTTTCTTCGCGTGCCACCTATAAGGTTTTCACCACACGCGTGCCACAAGTTGCAAAGCGCTGCTCTTTATAGTTTCAGTACCAACACATGATTTAATATATTTTATATTATAATATAACATTATAACATTTTATTGTTAGTTATCATTATGGTTTGGGTGGTTCAGTTCGGATAGATGGAAAACATTGCGTCCAGTGTTGCAAACCACCAACGGCACACGTAAGCCGGGAGCATGTCATGATTAAAAGTAGTGCAATTTAAGGGTATACTATAATTTTTGTATTTAGATTTTTCAGAATACTCATTCAAGTTATAGTATAAACCGTATTCGAGATACGCTATTGAATATCCTCGGACGTATTCGGAATATTTATTTAAACGAAAAGAAACTTTTTCATAAAATAAAAAATTCAAAATCATCCTATATAATATGTTCAGTTAATTTTTTTACGTCATATTAAATGTTAAAATATTCAAATTATAAAATACCTTTAATTTAAATGTATAAAATATCCATCGTTATATTATAACAAATAACGTATACATACGTATTTCACAAAAGCGTGGAAAAAATATCATTGCAACCTATGTCTAAAATTATATTTAAAAAAAAATTAACATTATAATAAGTTGTCAGCTTGTTTGAAGTATCAGATACAATAGAATAATACAAATTTTAAAACAAAACAAACAACACAAGCTGAATAAAAATACAAATTAATTAACTTTACTCAAAATACGTTTATATATATATATATATATTATGAATTATGATAATATATAAATAATATTCAAATATTATTTGAATAAAAATAAAGGGTATTCGTTTAGTTTTATTTGAACAGTTTATAAGTCTGCACATGTACCGTATGTTGCTTCCCAGGCTTTTGATGTTTCATTTTGTTTTCTTCATTGCATTTTTAATTACTATAACGATTTTTCCGTTTGGCGTACAGTGTAGATATTTTACTATAGTAGATATTATGTAATATATTATTTGTTAAGGAATTCAGTTGAAAAAAATCTCTAAATTATGGATGCAAAGGTAAAAAAATAAGTTTGTTACAGAATTAAACTACTATTTTTATAAGTATTAATGACATTATGCCTTTAAGACGATGAAAAACTATCAAGAAGCTATGAAAACGTTTATGTATAAAAATATTTGTTGTGCAATTAAAGACCTTGGGGCAACAATGAGACATGTCCATGTTTTGGTCAAAATCACATTTTCACGTAATGAAATAGGAAAAAAAAATCTGAATCAAATGGTGCAACAATTGGATATGTCTTACTGTTATATATGGAGTTATAATATAAATGGACTTGTCTTGTTTTTTTTTGTGCAACAACAAGATATGTCCGAACAAGTCTGGTTGTTGCTCCAAATACTGGTAGCACTGTAAAACAACGTGTTTATTAAGATACCGCTTTGATAATGAAAATCAATAAATTTTTCATTTCATATTATTTATTTGTAGTAATGTAGTTTAAAAAAAAATAGTATACAAACTATACAAAAGTAGTCACTAGTCATTAATTTTCTTTGACTATTTTGTTTATTAATTATATACTAAATTATTTTAAAAAGTCTTTGATTATTATTTTGTATTTACATAATATACAAGGTAATATACCTGCCTAACTTTTTGGCTTTTGCTGTATTTTTATTATGTTATGTATTATTTTTAAATGGTGATCAAAGGTCAAACTATACATTTTACAAAAATCATTAGAAAATGTATAATAATATGATGTTATGACTTATTAGGTATAATAAAAATTAATGTATGATAATTAATAACGGTGCAACAACACAATATGTCCAAACCATATTTAACATTACGGTGCAACAACAAGACATGTCCAAAAAATATTAAATTACAGTGCAACAACAAAATATGTACAAACAATATTGCATTACGGTGCAACAATAAGATATGTCCAAACAAGTTTTTATTGCTTCCTTAAATTATAATTAAAAGTTAAGCATTATCTATAAGTGCATAAGTTGTATGTACCCTAAAACTTAAATCTATCATTTTTTTTTTTGAATTTATAATGGTTTTTTTTTGTTTTCTGGATAAAAATAAAAAAAATAAATGTCTGGTTATTGTCCCAAGGTCTTCAATTGTCCGATTACCATTAACAAATTAATTTCTTTACGGTGTTTGATAGGAAATTATAGAAAATCTGAACCCTCCGTAGAAGACGCTATGCTAAATATGATCGCAAAGTTATCATGATCTCGGATACAAACAGCAATTATTATAGGTATATGTATATATAAATAAACACGTTATGTGCATGTAAGTGTGGTATAAAAAACGTAGTATAATCGCATTAGCAAACCGTGGTATACGCACGTTTAGAATTAATTTATATACAAAAACCACGATGAAAGTAGTGCTATTAATTATTTGACAAGGCATCGCGTGTATGTCGAATGATAACAATAACATTTCAGCTCATGACACAATATGGAAAAAATCTACAACTTAAACTTCCAAATATCCTTAAATGAAAAACCATCTTATGATTACTGAAACAAAAACTATCTGACAAAAATGCTAATGTCGACCTAACTGGTGTAGTAAGCCAAAAAAATATTGTACAGAAATGACTCCAAGAAGGATCTGTGCTTAATGATCCACTCTCTGTTTAATGTATTTAACGTTGATATTTTGGTAACCAGATCGAGAAAATACATGTACGCGTATGATATCCGTCTAGTAGTCCAAAGAAACTAATTTGAACAAACAGAAGAGACCTTGAATAAAGATTTTTTTTTTTTTTAATGTATTAAAATGTGTCAGCATACAAGATGCTATTACAAGTACAGACATTATACAATTTTACAAAATATAATGTTGTGTTAGTTGAGTCGAATGGTAATTGATTAGGTATAGATATTTTTAAATAATAAAATGAGAAAAGGAAATGAGATAAGATATTATATAAGTTAATTAATTTTAATATGGATTGTCTGGACAATAAGTTTATAGAGTGCTATTAGCTGTAAGTGCATTTAGGACTGATGAAAGAAGGGAGATAAGGGAACTAATTAGGGAGTTTAAATTTGATATAAAACTTGAGAGAGCGTCGGTGATTTTGAGTTCCGTGTGTAGGTTTTGATGAGTTTTGGTGGCTTCAGCGTAAGATTTGGGTTTTTGATAGTTGGCTGGATGAACGGTTTTTTTTGAAGGCAGCTTTGAAGGCTGGGCATCCTTTAAAGTTGGCAGTATGTTCCATAGTGCAAAGTGCACATTTGGGGAGACTATGTCGGTCTTTAGAACATTCTATTGTAAGGTGGTTTTCACCACATTTAACGCATTTAGGTTCGTAGCTGCAGTTATTTCGCGTGTGTCCATAGGATTGACAGTTGTGACATTGTGGTGAGCCACGTCTCTTTTTGTGTGGTTTCTTAATCAATACCTTAGTACTGAGTAGAGACTTGATATCTAGGATGTCTTTATTATTGTCTTGCTTTAAAATATCCTCAAAGAATAAAGGTAGGGGACATTTGTTTTTATTTTTGACGTTGTATATGTCTTTGGCTGAGTGTCCCAATTCAGTCAAGGCACTGACAATGTCATTACTTAAGGTAGAAAAGTGCAGGTTTCTGATAACGACTCTGTATGTGCGAAGGTCACGGGGGGTGTATGAATGAAAACTAGCATTAGTTTCGTGTAAGTGGTCTATGATTTTATTAAAGTTAAGGCGACTTGTTGGTTGCACGATGAGGTGTGACGGCGTTGACCTACAGGTAAATCCATTTGGGTAGGTGAATAGGTGATGTTTGTTAGGAGCTTAATGAAAGCGGAGTAGTTGGCAATATTCTTGATATAGATAGGTGGAACTGGAGGCCCCATGTCTCGTTCAGTATGAAGCTGGTTCGCAGAATCATCCTTGAGGTTGGTTAAAGGCATAGTAGACACTATGTCGTCGGTGTCATCAGTGGAAAGTGGAGCATAGCAATTTGGTGAAACATAGACTTTGGATTTTTTGTCGTTTTGATTTGGCGAAGTTGACGAGGTTGACAAATTTCGTTTTATGGTTTTTGGTGTACGCGGTAAAGCGGGACCGGCTATTTGTACGTTTTTCATCATAAATATTATAATATAATATAATATAATATAATATTATATTATATACTATTAGAACTAATAGTTAATAATGACAGTAATAGATTACTAATGAGCGCGCGTGGCGATAACGGAGTGTATACGATATACGATGCAGCGTACGTGTGTTCATGATGAACGCTACGGCCGAATTGAATAAAGATTTAATGACCTTACAAAATTATTTTATAAAATGGCACTTTGTTTTAAATGTCAACGAAATAGCAGCTGCAACTTTCCAACCAAACAACCATGAAGCCAAAAAAAAACTAAAGTCGATGAAGTCAATATTTCAAATGAAAAATGCCCTACGTAGGTACATATAGGTATGAAACGATAGGACATTAACCTTCAAACAAAACTTGGAAAGAATAAAAAATCTAATAAAATTTCGAAACAATATTATTGGTAAACTGGCCAGGACTAGCTGAGGCTGTAACCCGAGCACTTCAGTACTGTTCTTAGTATTCGCAGTGGGGCGAATATTGTGCGCTCGTATATTCTATAAATGAGGAGTGCTCACTGCAAATTAAATTAACGTCCAGCTTAATTCAACAACTATAACAATCATAGGGACAGTAAGAAACACTCCAACTCAATGGTTACCTGTATGCTCTTACATATTGCACATAATAATTAATATCAGAGGACAAAAAGTCATCCAAAATATCATCAATATTTTAATAATAAAAATGGTTCTGCCCATTTTTCAGAAATAGGGAAAGCACTGATCAAGTAAAACAGGGGTAACCAGGGTATTTTAAGATGCTGCTTTTCCGTGACGGTTTTCGATTCTATGTGCCAAAGCAATGACATAACACGAACGGTGGGATCATATTGCATATGAGTCTGCAATGACGTACCATATTTTATGTCTTTGTTGTTCTTGCTATCATATATAATTGGTATATAATAAGGTATATAGGTTAATTGATAAAAAATAAAGACACGACTACCATAATGCTGTTCTCGATAGGCTTTCAGATTTTAGCAGCCGACGACATTGTCAGACGATAAATCGCCTATTTATACTAAAACCTAGTTATGGTTACTCTGGTTACCTGATTACCCCTGGTTACCAGGGTAGGTAACACACACCAATCCACACATACATCTAGGTCACTCATCCCCACTCTCTCCTACCTATTGAATTTGAATCATATACAGCCAAAAACATATAAATGATTCAATGTTTCCTGGTAACCAGGGGTAACCATGTAACCAGAGATCACCTTGTAATCAAGGGTAACCAGGTAACCAGGGCGTTTCCATAACGCTTTTTCGTAACGCATTTGGATAACGCTTTGGGGTAACGCTTTTGCGTAACACTTTTTCGTGATGGTTTTCGGTTCTGTGTGCCAAAGCAAAGATATAAAATGTCAATAACGGTTATGAAAATAGTATGCTAATCGTTTTAATTGCTTAATCTATTTTTCAACTCGCACGTAATCGGCTAATCCGTTCACATTTTAACGGTCATCGCACAAATCGCGATACCCACATTACAGACGATATTCATATTGAAACGTTTATGTAAGACGTACCTACAACTTTTAACCGCGATTATTTTGTATAGTATAGAATATTCTTACTTGCCTTGAAACTTCTGTGTAATTATATTAACAAAACGCTTATTTCGTACCATAATAAACGAAACAAATTATGATTAATGCTAAATGATTATCAATTAAATAAGTGTTCGTAATCTTAGCCGTTCGATTACATAATAATAATATATCTATACGTAAGATGGAGACCGTTGTTATTATTATTTTTTTGTTCAGTTCTGCAGAAAAATAAACGTTTCCTACCCCACGGGCATTATAACATAATACATGTACTGTCGTCAAATGATCTTGTGACAGTACATTATAACTCTGTTTTTATTTGAGAATGACATATAAAAAGACCACGAATTAATCGGTTTTAGGCGTTTCAGTTCGATTCTCGAGAATTTGTATAACATTATGGGACTATGCTTGATACTTTTTTAAACTTAACTCAAGATTACCATGAATGGACCAGTTTCAGAAACTATTTCTAAAATAAAAGGGTTCATATTTGCACGAATAAAATCCTCTTGTAAACAAGCACGATTTAGTGCGACTTTGCGGCCATAACCGTTATACGCATAAGTATTTTTGACCGAAAACACTGTCTATATATTATAATAATATCTACCTATATTGCGATACCTTCCCGGTCGTACCATTCCGGTAAACTTAAATCGTAATGCCAAAAACGCTACCTCAACTCATACGCTTCACCGGTCTACGCATGTTATTACTGTTTAAATTTTGCTAATAAATTAATTTTGTGTTGGCATGCATGACAATACATGAGCCATAAATAACCCTATATTGTACTCCGAAATCGCTCGTAATGTTTTCCGAGTAAGTACACTATTATTGTAACATAATTATATCCATTTGAGTGTGTGATAAAATGTTGTCGTATTCACGATTTATACCGCATTTGAGTTTTACAAACACTTGATGGTACAGTTCAAACACAGTACCTAGTTAAACGCATGGCCGTACTATTATAGACGACATATTATCACCGTTAATACGGCCGCAGGTGAAAAGTTAAAGACTGTTAATTTGTCTTTTTGAGCTCCGTGAAAAGCTAATATTCACATATTAATACGTATATGCAATAATTAATACTTAGTTTAATTTACATCTTTTATAATGATATATTGTCACGTATTGTCATCCGTAAAAATAATACCTAATATCAATCATACGAATATCATAATACGAGTACAATGGTTACGTGGTCACTACTACTTTAGGGAACGTGTAATTCAAGGACAATTAATTATTTTTTGGAGAAAAATCAACAATATAAGAAAAAATACAGATTGAGTTATTCTTTTTAATTTTCATCATGCTTATTTTTAGATTCTGAACGGAGTAATGGAATCTATTGATTTTACAATGATGTGTGTTTTTTTTTTTTGTGTCTGACGACAACTTTTTTTGCAGTAAAAATGCTTCGATCTTCTTAAACAGCAACTTTTCTGAAATAAAAGTGAATGAATATGGTACTTGCGCAAGTCCAAAATCTAACTTTTTAATACTTTTTAAAAAAATCGAAAAAAACGATAAAAAAATTACAAAAAAACAGGAAATTTTACGCAAAATCACGTTTTTACAAAAAACATTTTTTTAAAATACTCTAACTAAAAACGAAAAACCGCAACAACTTGAAATTTAGACAAAATCTTTATATTGGCATTTTCTATACGTGGTTAAATTTTCAAAGTATTTTGACATATTTTGACTTATTTATGGACAATTTAAATTTTTGATTTTGGTAAACATTTTTTTTTAAAACATCTATGAAATTTTTTTGGCTGTCCGAAAACTCTTGAAAATGTATTAAAGGAATAATTATAAATTATGCTGATTGTGACTAAAAAATATCGGAGGTAGTTTCATTCAAATTTTTTTTATAAGTCCATAAAGTTCAAATTTGTATAAAATATGTTAAAATCGCGATAATTTGCAAGTTATTTTGTAGTTGAAAATTCATAAAATTTTTTCTGTCAATAACTAAAGTTCAAAATTTTAACACTAGGTTATCCATAAGCTACTCTTCATAAATCTATAAAAAAATGTCTACCGGACTTAAAGGAAAAAATTTTATGACTGTTTGAAATTTAAATTTTTACGACATTGCATTATAATTCAATTTAAATATAAAATACTATATTATATTATATACACATTTTAGACAAATATATTAATTCCGTTCAGAATCGTTATTCGTATACAATATCTATTATTGCATTCAAATTTAACAAATCCATTGTAATAATGACCTATCCTATAAACGAGGTGCACTCCACCCCCAACTGTACAGCAAAGCAAGGCCCATCCATTTTTTTTAATACAAAAATGATTTTGGATATTTTTAAATCTAATTCTTATCGTTTTTCTTTAAAAATATTTACAAAATATTTAATATCGTCATAAGATAAATATTAATAAATTTCCAGGTCAACAATTTTTTTTTTATTATAAACACAACACTATTTTTGCTCTAATCACTTTTTAATGATGTATTTTCATTGAAAATTTAAATAGCGTGTTTTATTAAACCAGCATTGTTTGCCAAAAAACAATCAAAGTTTAAGAGCGAAACTAGTTCTTTCGACTAGGTCTTTTGCTAACATATAATACCAATATCGCTATATGATCGCCGTTTTCATTGTATCAAATAATAAATATTATTTAGGTGTACCACCTACATCATCTATTTGTATATTTGAAATAATGAGGTAGTGTAAAAATCGACAACATCAGGCAGAGAACAAATGTGGTTTGATTTTTGTTTCGCAAGAAATTATTTTTGAACTTTTTTGATTTTAAAACCTGCATGTTAATTTTAATATTGTATGGCAATTTATTATAATGTATGTTTATTTTTATTTGTTTTAGAAATTGACAACTTAGATAGGTTTCGATAATTTATTACGATATTACGAATTTATTATGATATAATGCTATTATTTAGGTACCTATAGTGTTATTTTGATTTATATATGTTACAAATTATTGTATTGTGCTATTGAACAATACGAAGAATATAATTCAATAGTTTTTGTAAACTTTTTTCGATTATGGTTCACGTGACAGCCGATTGGTTTTATGATTTTGAAATTAATAGGAAACTCCGCAAGAACGTTTTTACTAGAAATTAATAGATTGTACTTCGAAACCATAGTCGATATTTTATACAACATGAGAAGAAATTATATGGATCTAAACGATCCTATCTAAATGAAAAACCAATTACCGTTTACCATAAATTACACTTCTTATTAGCGATTCTAGTATGCAAGTGACTGTTAGCTTGGTTTTTGATTTATAAACGAATTTATTTATTTATATGAACCCTGTTAAAAACTAAACAGGTAAATAAATTCAACGTATATGCATTTTAAAATTATTTTAATAATAAACCGTACACCATGACGTTATACTAAGTCGACTAAAATAAAAATAAATTCCTCTCGTAATTTTTCATTTATTCATCAGCAGCCATATTCGATCTTGTTTGAGTTGAAAAATGTTATTTTTATTTTTTACATTTTATCATACAGTACCTTATATCAATCGTTTTATAAAGGATGTTGGATAATTCACATTAAAAACTATATATTCACACACCGAATAGCAGTGTTTTGATATATAATCTGTATTTTGTTGTGTTAAAAAAAATGTATTGTACAACAAAATTTAAAATTCCTCAATATTCCATAAAAAAATAAAATAACATTCTACAGCTGGTACTTACAAATTATTTAATATAATATTGTGCGATAAAAAAAAATTGATTTGAACGTTTAAGAATTAATATAAATTAAGTAAGAGATTTAGTAACGAATGGTTACTTCAACATAATTAATAATTCTATATTACAAAAATGTAGTAACTGCAGAGAACGGTTGAATATTCGATTAAAAACAAAGTTCTAATTATTATTGAAATTAAAACCGATTAATACGTCACTCATCAGATTTTAATATAAAGTTAATAATCTCTGAAATGGAAAAGAAAGTAAGCAATTGAATTTACCATATCTTTCTATTTCAGTTTGGTAAAACGATCATAGTTTTTACCAAAAGTTTCGAATCGAATAATATCGAGTTAATAATTAATATATTTTATTGCATTGTTATCGAAATCGCGTAAAACTATCGACGGCGGAAAAGTATGCAATTTAATACCGTTCATGTATTGCAATTCAGTTGCGTGTATGTATTGTTATTAAATGATTGGTGTACAAAAAAAGATTATATAGGAAATTGCAGATTATACGCAGGACAAAAATATCAACATCACAATTCACAGGAACACAGATATATCGAATTTAACGATGCGATCACATTTAGAAGAAATTGAAAAAATAAACATAACAATACTATAAGAGATGATTGTCGGAAGTGTGTGAAAGAAATTGGATAAAAACTAATATTATTGTTACAGAACCGACGCATGTTTCTTCGTTTGCTAGAAATTTGAAAAATAAAGAAGATTAAACGATAAGAGTTAAGTAATGAAATGTATATTGCTGTGTTGAAAATCAGTTAAGTCTTAATAATATAAAAAACTACAGTTCAGATTGCGTCTCTTTCACAAGTTGTCATATATGACCCACATGATGACATCATATTAGTTATTACCCTATATGATTTATACTTATATATAATCCATTACCCAAAATTCGTTCGTGACATAATGAGCTTGAAAAGTAGTATGAATTAAATGAAAATGTTATATCATTTCCGACGATCTGTCGCACGTACGGTTTGTGTTGTATTTTCTCGCGTTTGATGACAATCACGTGTTTGGGGAAATTCTCAACGAGCTATAATTTTGTCGACTGCACACATTTCTAATTCCAATTGTTTTGTTTTGTCTGGATTTTGGCCGTACTTTTCTATTTGACATCATATTATATATATATATTATTTGGGACGCATGGTGAGCGAATAAAAATTGTTTTTTATTTTGTTGATTGCTTCTTCCCGTTTTTTATTTGGTTTCTTTGTATTGCGCTTGGGGACCTTCGAAAAAAAAAAAGAAATACGCTTGGTACATGTCCTTTAAATCTGAAATAGAATCAAATTACAAAATGAAGTTGATTATAGAATGTTGTAAATGATTGACGTAGAAAATATATAAGTACAGTTTGACGTTTCATAATTATTTTTATAAATCCAATATCAGTAAAACTTTCACGTCTGATAATAATATTTCCTCTTTTTCGTTTTTAATCTCACGTAGAATACTATTATTTCGTTATCTTTCGACTAAATATGATTTGATCTAATTGATTTACCTGACAAACTTCAATATATTTTTACTTTTCAACGTTATTATCATTAGCTCTAACAACATCAAAAGAATGACTATTATAATATTATTATTTAGTGTGTTTGTATCGGATAAAAACGGTTTTGAAATATCAAAGAAAAACGAAGTTTATTCTCGTCCGTAAGATAAATACGAAATCAAATTTGTAAAAAAAAAAATTGCTATTTACGAATCCATAATAGAGTATTTTGATACGAATAATAATACGACGTTTTATGGGTGGAATAAGCACCATGAATAATACCTAAACTAAATATGCTTATAGAATACATTATGCAGCTATAGCAAGTTTTCAGTCAGTTCACCGCGTAATATATTATCCAACATGACCTTGAGGTCAAACATTCAACTTTAAACGAAAAATGTATAATCCAATGCAGACCCGAATGAAAGAAAACTATTAACACTTATACCCATTGGTATAATATTATATACCAATATAATATATATATATATATTATATATAATATAGATAAAGTATTTAATATATCTACAAATATATTATGGCGAGTTCCTTCAATGGTTACATTTAAATTTATCCGATTTTGGGAGGCCAATTCGTACGCGCTCATCATTTACATAGACATTGTGACCGTGCATCGATCATTAACATGAGTCATCGGTGGATTATGACCAGTCATTGTTCGAGATCGGGATTGGCGCCTGTTGTGTTCGCACTGTCTTTGACCGCCATCACCGTCCCTAGTGAGGTTTTATTTCGATTCAGTCATCAACAATATTGTAGTTATCATTTGCCCTCATAGTCGAGTAATTTCAAGTATGGTCAGAAAACGTGCCCTGAATGTTAAGAATTATGGTCGTATTTTCATGTTAACTCGGTCGATTACCGCTGCAGACCGATCCAACCAACAGAGACTATCTCCGTTCTTGAACGTCTTAAGTGCATCATAATCATTCCTATTGTGAATTATATAACTTTCCTACCCGTCCGTGCATCTATGATTTGGTCAGGTATCATGCCTATAATTAGCTGATCTACGGCAGCACAGTTTTGATTGGAGAAAGGTCGAGCGTGGAAATCTTTTGTTTTACTTATTTATTTACTTTTTTTTTTTTTTTTTTTTTTTATTAACTTTTAGTATATTCAGCTATAAAACAGCCTCAATAATTATTAATCATGATTGTTCGGGTCGGAAGGGGAATAACAACGGATGGGCAAGGGGGAAACACGTCGTTAGGCTCGTTGAGGAGTTCGACCTGACGGTGCACAACCGTGTCGGACAACTCGACACTTACCATAGGCAGGGTATAGGCTCTTCCAACATAGACGTCACTCTCACAAGGGGGGAGGATCTGATAGACAGCATAGGCGGGTGGGAGGTATTGGACGACGTCACGGACAGCGACCATAGGCTGATTAGGTTCCAGGTCTCCACGGGCAGGGGGGCTCTTCCGTCCGGGACGGAAAAGCTTAGGTACAACGTTAGGAAGGCAGACTGGGACAGTTTCAGGAGCAGGCTAACGCAGGGGGTAAACGATGCAAACGACAGGCTCGAGGGGGACATCGAGGGGGCGGCAGGGGCTCTTGTTGAGGTCCTCCAGGACGCAATGAAAGCCTCCATGCCGAGATCAGGAAGGGGGGGCAGACCTAAACCTCCGTGGTGGGGTAGGGAACTGGAGGCATCGAAGAGGGCTCTTCTAGCGTACAGGAGGGGGCACGACTGGAAGGGGGAGGATAGGCAGGAGTATAGGAGGATCAGAAACGGGCATCTCTACAGGGTCAGGGGGGCGAAAAGGAAAGCCTGGATGGAGTTCGCGTCGACGATGAACGAGA